>QVNV01014398.1:0-60696 GCA_014825455.1 Pseudomyrmex pallidus | reverse complement strand
GTTAAAGGAGTTCTAGAAGAAAGAATAAAGCAGATAGAGAGGAACTTAGAATAGAAAGAAAGAGACAATAGAAGGAAAAGGAGGGTGAGTCGAAGTGGTATCAAGAGAAAGCGAGAGAGTAAGACAGAAAGAGAGAGAGAATGAGGAGTAGAATGAAAAGATCGGTGATGTTACATCGACATAACTCTCAAAGTGTTAGCCAACGAATCTTTTCAAAGAATGACAGACAAACTTACGTCGAGTTAATTTTTCTGGTCAAGCATTGAACTGATCATTCTGATTTGGTGACAGTTGCGTGCAGCGCGATAATAGAATGACGTCACAAAGTCAATGTAAATAATGAATTATGTTAAATACGCACAATGCATAAATCTCATGAATTCGTAACGCGCGAAACAAGAGGAAAGGTGTTACGCGTTGTTTAATCGTGACATTTCCATTAAACATATAACTGTGACAAACACAGCCGGAAGGTAATAATTGAACGAGTGGAATGTAGTAGTAACGACAATGGTGCTCCATCACGCGCGACTTGATTTAATAAATAGGCACTTTCGAATTACACGATCGGATTGGCCCGGTAACTCTTTCCGGTCGCAGCTCCAAATCGCCGATACGTTAACCTTTCCATGTGTGTGTGTGTGTATGTGTATTACTGAGCGAGAAAGATAATACGTACTTTTTCACGAAAGTCCGTGGATTTCCGGGGACATATCGTCAACGATCTTCGGTGCTACCTTCGACCGCGCCGCAGCTATCGATGAATCGACGATGTTATACCAATGCGTTGCCCGAATGTCCATGAACCATTTATTTCACTGCACTTTTGCGCAACGGTCCTCGCTTTCGAATAACAAAAATCGCGCAGAAAATCACCGTTGTTTTCAACGAATGCTGCAATAGACTGTCGATGACGCACTCGTGCGTGATCTTGCCCCCTCTATCCCGGTATTTTTCAATTATATTTACGAACGAGACCGAGAGTGAACGAGTAATGTAAATATCTTCGAAGGGCGGTCGCGCGATTTGTTTTCAACATTTAATAGAAAGGTCTTAGTGCCGCGCAAATATATTTTCATTATTCTTTCTTCAATATTTTCAGATTTTCAAATCTTTCGTTGAAAATTGAAAAAGTCTGATTTATATCGTTAAGAAACAAATAAGATTTTTCTTTTAATTCTTTTAGGTTCGAAAAAATTAAATGCAGAGAGAAAAATTAATTAAAAACTAAAACAAAGTTCTACCTATTTAAGTTATCGCAACTGTTATAATATTCGACAATCAAAAACAAGTTAACCCTTCTTGTCTCACTTTAAAGATTTGACGCTATAAATTTCTAATATATTTTCTGCTTTGGAGGAAAAATATATTTAAATTTTCTCTTCTGCGCGTACATCCTCTGAATAGGAGAGAATATCGCGACGCGATATCAAGCGGCAAAGATTTATCGATGTAATCATGCGTACGGTACACGCCGGTGACAACGCGATTATTCGCGGCTTCTGATCGGCGACGTACGATCGATTCGGAAATATTATACTTCCGGGATACGCGGTCGCCGAGCAAACGATCGTCAATGTACGTCATAAATCTGTCGAACAACCTGCTCGCTGCCGGATTTCGTATAAATTCATGCTCGAGTCGAATGCCGAAAAAAAAGAGGACGCGCGTTTGTCTTATCGCGTAAGACGTAAGAATTGCGCGCATCGAGCTCGCGTTACTGCAAAAATACGATAGTTTTAGAGCTTTTCTTAATGTTTTTTTTGTAATTTCGCAAAGAGAAAAATTTGCGAAACGATAATATCGGAAAATCAACATTGAATCAGACCGGAGCAATCGATGTTAGAAAAATTGCAAAAAGATTGATGAAATATTCTGAAAGCGATATTACAAAGACTTAAATTTTGTTCAAGCAACAGTAAAGGTTTCTGTTTTTCGAGTATAAATGCTGTTTTTAAAAGATATAACGTCTAGAGCGCAGCATAATATCGAAGACGTTACAGAAACTTGTTTTACATGAATTATAATGCAATGCTTTAAATATGTACATCGAATTTCAAAAACTAAACTTTACGTTATTTCTAAAATAACCAATTTGATTCACATTTTTTATATCACAAAGCGCAAAAAAAAGAGCTACTAAATATATATGTTTTCACAATTTTTTTAAACAATATGTTAGTACTGCAACAATTAATAATTGCGCCAGTAGAACCACAGTTAATAAAACGCGGCATTAACATGTCACATACGAGTAGCGCGTAATCAATGTTAGGAAATTCAGAGACAAACACGCGTCGAGAAAACTTTAAAGTCACGTGACCCGTCAACTCTCTTCGTCGTTAGCTTCAAGTTCCCTAATCTTCTTTATACAATCACGACGTGTCCGACGTGTAATGCGTAACCATATTCGAGCAACGAACCGATCCCGAACTTCTGTCTGCTCTCGAAACGAGGATCCTTCTAGGGGACAAGAACGAACCAAACAAAACCTCGTGCTCCAGCTTGTCTCAAGTAATCACGCGCGAACTTACAAACTAGGTCCGTTGTCGGATCTTCCTCGAGACGGATCGAAGATCGCGCACCTGCTAGAACTCGAGAAGAGAAAACGGAAATAAATCTCGATGTCGTCCGCTCAACAAGAACTTTTAAGTTTGTCTCACTATGTAAGTTTCGATAATTTTTTTCTCGTTTTATTCAACTGAAATAAAACGCGAAGCACCCGCACCCGCGAAGCACGTCGAATGACAACGTGGACCAGTCGGCCGACGATGATCGACACGACACGCCGCAACGAACTTAGCACGACATCCCGAAAGCCGCTTTAGCCACGTCGCGGCTACTGCTGCTGAATGCTAGCTAGTGGTGCTGATGGTGGTGCCGGTGCTACTGCTCCACAACGCGTATATACCGCACGATGAACACGGACACGCGCGCTCGAACCTGCGCGAGCGCAATGCCGACGACGATTCCGGCAGTAGGGGGTTGTTTGATACCTGCCTTCTTCGGGGAAGATACTTTTGCTACGTCTTGCCCGTGCGCAAGAAAGCGTGTAGCAATTACGCCTATCCTATGTGACGCGAGAATTCGTCAAGAAGATAAGAATACGAAGTTATGGGATTACTTTACGCTCATCAGAGTAACTTTACAACAGAGCAAATTAACTATAAGTTAATTAAAATAAGTTCATTAAAATTAACTACAAGTTCAAGCATATTAAAGACTCAATTTATGATTTAAACAAGTGTTTTACGAATCTCACTTTGATGTATTTATTATGTAAAAATCGCGTCTCTCATTGAATACTTTATGTAAAAAACTCGGTCTCATTTAAATATTCGTTCATTCATTCAAGAACATTTATCACTTATAACTTGTTTATTCAATATTCGTCATGTTGTTACCGATATAAGTCATTTAATCATTTAAAGATATTTTGATTCTAAAAAGATATCACATAATTATATAAACATATGACTATTGTCTAGCTTAATTACGCGTAGATTCGAGAACTTTCAATGTTTATCTTAGAGTTCCATAAAACATGACGAGTTAAAACCATGACCACGCACCCTTTGAAATATTTTGCCATATAAAGCCATTTTCGACACAGGAAATGCTCGGGCTATCGCGCAGCCAACTCGTAGATAATTCTAGAACATTTCCAAACAGGAAAATCTTTTGATTACACTATCTAAATCACAGATGGTCCAGCAGTCCAGGAAATTTCCAAATAAGGAAATCTCTCGACTAAATCTGGCCTAAATAAACCGACTCTGAACACTCAGTAGTTAGTTACAAGTTAATTGCAGTTTTAAAACCAACGCCACGTCGGTCAATCTCAAATATATAAATTCAAGTATTATAAAATCGTTGCGAACATATTGTAATATTTGTGAAAAAAAAAACTGTATAAAACTTTCATGAGTGAAACAAATCAATGTTTTCAAATAAAAACTTGTGATGATTTCTACAAATATATCAAAAATCAATAATTATGCTATCGGCACGAAGCTTTCAATAATAATAATCTTCGCTTTTCTGAGAGCGCAAAATAAACTAAGGTAGGAAAATAAAATGTAGAGTAGAAAAGTAATAGACGCGTACGGAGAGAGAGAGAGAGAGAGAGAGAGAGATGGAATACCGGAAAACAAAAACATTCGACAGGAGCCGGGTAACGGCAAGTTGTTCGCCGTCAGAAACCAGCGAGATCAAACGCATTCACGCAGCTCGGGATTCGTTTGACGTCCATCGTCTGGAAAATGCCTCGTTGCGAGGAAGAGCGAGAAGGAGTGGAACCGCTGCGGAATCCGCGTCTTGACGTCCCCTGTGCGGCACGCGAAAGTGCTGCAATATCTTCCAGCGTGTAACACATATACACGTACATAGCATAGTGTTGGAGCTGCAACATTTTGTTGGACGCCGCTCACAGTTTGTGCGCGCCAGCGTCGACGATATGCCCCTCTTCCTCTTCGTTCCTCCTTGAATCGAGCGTTACTCAGTCGTGAGGAATTCTTTGATACCTATCTACCTCCCGGGGAAATGTTTCGCCAGCCACCGCGTGAATTTCGTTCGCGAGATTCCGCGATATACCTCCGGGACGTGTTGTATACGCGTGTATATATACACGACGCGCTAAACGTGCGTTTACCGCATTCGAAGGTCTTTACTGTAAACAGTTCCAATAAGCGCAAGTATGCGCCACAATCCGGTTGTAGAGAGGACTGGGATTACTGTTATTTATGTAACGACAAAAGGGAGAACAACGCGTCAAGCGCGGCAACAAAGACAGCGGGTAATTGGTCGCGCGTATACATGTACACACTTTGTCCACGTAAACAGAATCGTTTTATCTCCTGACGAAACCATTCACCAGAACTCCGGATCCCTAATCCCCTTTGCAAAGTTTCTGTATACAACTATATACATCCTTCAAAATAATTCAGTAAAATTCGCAAAGACCGAAATATGTAATTTTACAGATTTAAAGTTCGTTTCCTCTTGTCCCGTAGACTCCGCGTATCGTGTACATACATACATACATACGTTGATAAAAAGTAACGTTGCGTGGTCTGTAATAAATAAGCTAAACCGCTCTCGAATGTAATACCGTATGGAATTCATGATCCGTGAAGAAGAAGAGAATTTCACGCGTAAAAATTCTGAGAAGCGACGATTATCGTTCGGGTGAGAAGCGAGTCGAGATCGAAGACGTCGTCGACCCAGCTCTGACTTCACGAAATGTGCGGGTCTTTCACGACGGTCAGTGGCACTCTATTTAGCCGGGATTCTCCTCAAACGGCGCTATACTCGAGGGAAAAAGGAATTTGTGTCGTACCCGCAGAATGACTCGACACGTAGTAGCAGCCGTTTCGATGGCGGATTTATTTCGTTCGGCGCGAGGGATCTTTCCTGCGGGAAACTTGAGATGAAACGCACAAGACAATAAGGGAGTATCTGCAAATTGAGCACCTAAATTCGGCGAAATATTCTCTCTCTCTTCAGTTTTGTTCTTCTTTAGTACGTGCGCGATTATATGTACAAAGAATTTATTGCAAGTTTACTATCTAGCACCGCCTCCTTTCGTCTTCGCTGTTTCATAGACGCTTTAAAGCTCTTAACATTTAATAAGCAATAAAAGATCTGATTCTTAAAGTTTATCTAAAAAAAACGCATCAATATGCGATAGTTTCTTGCTAGATTCTTCGAGTTTCATATGTTTCTAAGAGAATCGATAACCGATTGAAGAAAGCAATAACGAGAATAAACAACATAAGCGGATTGTTAAAAATCTAGTCAAAAAATTCACTTCCGTTTGTTTACGATAATCTCACGAAAAACCAGTTTTATCCCAAATAATTTTAACCGATGTTGTTAAATCCGCACGACTTTATCGCGACGGTGAATTCTTCGATGTGACAGATTTCTTAAAATATTTTCAATATCGTCGAGAAGCGCATAATGTTGCCTCTCAAGCGTCTCCAGACACCCCGTAAAGTTGAATTTTCCGAGGATCGACACCGGCGATCGAGTTCGCTCGCTCGCTCGCTCACTCACACGGACACACGTACGATAATATCGTATCTATATCGGAAAGTCTCGACGTCAAAACGGTTCCCACGAGGTTTCTTGAAAGACCATATCTTTGTATACGAATACCGTGTGGACAAATTGGAAACGCAGCTGCATTCAGCGCCAGTGTCTTTTACCGACTAAAGGCGAAAAGTTCAGGCGCAAAAAGAATTCAAGGAGATTCGTAACTTTAATTGGAAGATGGGGATTCTATTGGCGCGACGAGACGCGCGAAAAAACGCTCAAGCTCGCTTTAAACTGCGTTTTAACTACTTAGAGGACGTTAACTATTCATCCGGAATAACGCGATAAGTTGGCGTAACGAGAAGATACGCGAATTCCTCTTTTTAGAGCCGGGGAAACGCGCGCGCGCGTCCTTCTCGAGTCTCGAGCAGAAATTGTATTTACAGTGTCGACTGCGAAACAACATATAAACTTCTGCCTTTCGAAACGTTTCGCCCTTGAAGTCTTAAAACGGTGGTGAAATTCGGTACGCTGGCTGGTCTAACTGATTGCAATTATTTCCTTACAAAGCAAATTGCCTGTCACGAAATCGCGTTAGAACTTACTACGTCGAGTCGCATCAGGTATGTAGGAAGCATTTCGAGACACTTCTCTCGAAATGCCGCGTGCACACCTGTCTCTGTGTCTGCGTTTCGCGATGTTAGGTAATACCAATTTGTGACACGTAATCCTTGGCGTTGCCGCGTAGCGTGCGTAGCGTGCGCGCGCTCACACAAACAATCGTACGGCAAATACATACACGGATATACGCGGAAGGAAGATAGAAAAGCGGAAATCGCGTCCCCGTGTGTGTGTGTGTGTAGATATGTTACATGGAAAATCCCGTGTACGTTCATGTGTGAAACGAAGCTTTCAATTTGAGCCGGCAGAGCACACAGACTCCGGTAACGAACGCGGGGGCAAGGCTTCGTCACAGAATCGCAATTAAATCCTGAAAGTGCGCGCCCCCTATTCTAGGATGCACGTTTTCGCAAGTGAACCGAGGACAATTGGAGACGAATAGGATAAGACGAACAGGAAATGAACACGTGCAAGAAAACATTGAGAAAATAGAGCGATAGTCTTTATTTGACAAATATTCGCGAGAGAAGAAAAGAATGTAAAAAGTCAACTGGCAGTATTTGAGAATTTCTCAAGAAATTTTATATACTTGTTTGTCTGTGTGTGTATGTACAACAAACTATATTAATAAAATAAAAACTAAAAATAATATAATAAAAATGTGTAATATAATAAAAATATCTAAACAATATATTATTTAGTTAAACGTTAAATCCGTTAGGCAAAAGTTATTTTTATTTGTGCGTTATTTCTTTTCTTTTTGTTTTGCAAGGAACAAGACAGCTGTGTCGTTTATGCACCGTCCCATCCGAACTTGATCTTTACGAACTGCATAGACATGCAATTTAATTCAATTTAACGTTTTCAATGGACGAAAATCGCTCATTACCGCTCGTTACCCCGCCTTTCGCCAATACTCGATTCCCATATTCACCGCGGTTAAAATCTTCGCTAGTAGAATGAACTATCATTACCAAAGAGATCCACCTTCTTCGACAATGAGCTTTCATTTTCCCTGTTCTGCAGGCGCATTTTCAATTCTACTCCCCATCTCATTTGCGCGCACTCCCTTATTCACCCAATCATGAATGAACGGAATTCTAGAAAGACTGTCAAGCTTTGTGCAAGTTTTTACAAGCACATCCAAGGAACATACTATGATTGTAAATAATTATATAGCCTCTTAATAATATCGAATAATATTAGCACATGTATCACATGAAAGCATTTTTCAATATATCTTCTCATTTAATCTACAGCTATCACTCGCTGTAAAATTAATTGAGCTATTCATTTAGTTACCAAATTAATACATTTACATATATTACAAAATAAATTTTTGCCTATGAAAAGTGTAATGTTTAACGATCAAATATTAAAATATAATTTAATTAAATGAATATAATCAACTTTAAAGAAGTAACAAATTACGTGCAATATTTGATCAGGTTTTAACGAATATTTAATCTTTTGATTATTGAAATTATATTAAAACACACATGTGGGGGTGTCGGTGAAATGTCGACACAACTATGGATATACACGTACACGTGTATCACGAATTTCTTCGGCTTATATTCTCGGAAAAAAATCCGCTTTTTATGTAACAAAAAAATCAAAATAACACTTTAGTCACATGCAATATGTGAAAAGATATTTCTGATTGTTACAACGAGTACGCGTTGTTTGAAGTAAGCGCATAACTCTGAAGAGCTCTAAACTCAAGAAGGGTAAATAATTAGATCCAACTTTATTTTTGTGATTAACCTTACAACAAATTTCAAAGCGTAACTTTTCATTAATAAGCAGAGACTCTCGGCATTTCATTGAGAAGTTTCTAAATTGAGAAGTTTCAGGTCTCGCCAGCAATCACATGATTCTTCTGAAATGCGTTACGCGCCATCATTAAACTTAAGAGTGCTAATAACTACCATCGCGATTAAGATTATCGTGTATTCCGCGCGCACGCGCGGGAAAGTATTTACGTCGTCTATGTGAACGTTGTCTACTCACACGACTGTCTTACAAGGCAGATTAGCACCGTTTCGCAGCGGTATTAATAACTGAGAAACCATTTTAACGTCGAGTTAACACAGCGAACAATTACGATTTGCGTCTGACTTTGTCCTCTCAGAAGCTTCTCTCAATCCCCCATCCCCTCCGCACCGTAACTGTTCTTCCACATTCTCACCCTGAAACGCTTATCTTTCACAATGCATCTTTCGTAAGCATAGCTATTGGTGTATTATAGAAGCAATTGCGCAGCTTAAAATATATGTACGTTAAACTCTAGAAAAGCATACGATAATTGCACGACATTAATCTTCCTATTACGTGTAGTTCAAGTGATTTTTTTCATTTGTCTTGCTTGCTGACAATATGTTAAATATATATAAGTTGAAAACAAAATTTTCTCGAAATGTACTTTTAGAATAATTTGTAAGGAAGTTACACGAACACATTTTTCATTCTTTGTTATGTTGCAATTATATATATATGTAATATATTATATATATACTATATAATTATATTATTGTAAGTAAAACTGCAACAAACTTTGCGCTCATTTATTAAAATTCTTCAGATTCTGCTGAAATATTTGAGCTAAAAACTTTGACATCTTATGAAAAGAGAATGCATGCAAGTACTTCATTCTTTTCATTTTAGCATCCACATTCTAATGGTATACTTTTACACGTGTAATTACGCTTTCTTTCTCTGTGTCAAAAGCAAAGAAAAGACACTCGATATTACTTTGACGCTAGCCTCTCTCTTTTTCTCTTGAAAAAAGTAATAGTATAACACTGAATCAGCGACATAAGGAGACCAAAACAAAGAGAACATAGGATTCGTTACGTGAAAATTACATAATGGACAGACCGAGTCTAAGAACAATCTGTGCGTATTTATATCCTTGTCGTCGCCGCCAATTAACACCGGGAACAGCGAGACTGACGACGGCGACATTATTACGTAAAATCAGTGGCGCTCTGCAAATGAATACTTCGCTATAAAGCATCCCGCGTCCAGAAAAAAAAAGAAAGAACCACGGCGAAACGATTTCACAACCTGTTCAGGCTGCACCCACCGGAAGATAAGAGTCGGAAATGTTTGGACCGGCGAGGTGACGCCGTAGGTCCAAACGAAGTCGCATCCGGCCGGACAATAATTTCCCGATGAAATAATTAGCTGATATGATCTGGAGAGATAGGCTGTCCCGTCGAGAGACAAAAGAATGTTAAGCGTTCCATTACGCGCGGGCGTCTCTGTTTAAACCGTTATTTTTTATATTACCTCGTAAATCGTTTCTTCATAGGAATTTCTTGAAGAAGTGTATTTCACCTCCTCTCCTTTCCTCCGCGAGCGAACACGCCCGGGGGAGAAAGATTGGAGACGTGAAGTGTGATACGCGCTCGGTAGAATATTTTTCTCTTATCTAATTAATTATCATTCAGCTCTTCGGAAGTGTAAGTTAAAACCGTTTAAAATTTGAGTTCGGTAAAAGTGAAACATTAAATGGCAACACACAAAAGATACACATCAGCGTCTTTTCGGGTTTGGCTGTAAAACATTTTTTTTTTTTTATATCTGTCATGCGCGTGATCTCGATACAGACAGTTAAAGCTAATAACACAAATTAAGATTCAACGCGCATGCCTCCCGAGTGAAGCACGATCATACACTCTAACACGAGCCACCCAGCCACGTTGAAACCTGACGCCCTTACTAAAATCCGAGGCTAATTTCAAACGACCCCTTTACCTTACCCGCGTCTGTTCGTTACTACCGTGGTCATCTAAAATTTCAGGAGTGATATCCCACAACGGAAGGGCGGATTAAGGACATTGCTCACAAAGCCGCGCATATAATGCGATAATCCAAAAGACAGATTGCATTCGTATATTAAAAGCAACATGACGCATACTTCTAAAAGTGGAATAGAAATAAGAATGAGACGTCTTTAAAATGTCCCCTCTTCCTCTCCGTATAATTTTACGACTAAAGCAACACATTGCTTTCACGACTCTTGAGAGGATTATTAATAATTTATCGCGGGCTGCATAATACGTCACATCTCGCATTATTCTGATAACTTTTATCTCAAATATATTAAACTAAAAGCGTTTCTGTAATATACGATCGTATAATTCAACGCATGCGATCAAATTTTAAAAAAATTGGAATTTATGCAATAAAGTTGAAACGCGTTAAAGAGACAAAGACAAACGCGGTCACGAGGAATTGGGTAAATATCAGGAACACGAGATATATCGACAGACAAACGTTTTAGGACGGATTCTACGGAAGCTCTACATTCTGCGATATGTGCTCGCTATCACGTCCGGAAACGTAACGAGTTTTACGCATAGCCATGATTGAGGGCAATATCGTCTAATAGGGAGAGCCAATAACAGGCTAGGATGTTAACGACGATAGGAGCAACGTTCGTTAATTATTTACAAGTTTACCGATGCATCGAGCACAGCGCAGCGTGAAGTAAAATTGACGCGGTACGGGGTATATAATTAGCGAGTATCTGGTACGGGCCAATTTCTTCGTTACGAAACGATGATTTATCGATTCAGGAAGCGGGTGTTATAAAAAGTCAAGCGCCGCTAAAAAATAAAAATAAAAAAATAGCATCCGCAGATTTTTTGAAGAAAAGCATCGCGATTGAGTAAATAATTTTCAGCATGCGCTTTTTACGCGGAGCAACGTCTCGTAACGCAATATAATCGTTTTGAAAGAAAAATCCGTATTATACTTTTTCATAATTTTGCAGACATTATGCAAAGATTTCAGTAAATTGCGTGCAGAGAGAAATTTATCTTTTTAGACACGTTCTTGTACGTCGATAAATAAAGAACTAATATATATAGCGATATATATATATTTTATATTATGTACATATAAAATGATAACTGTAATACCAAGTCTTTCTTTTTTTTTTTTTTTTGTTCTTTTTTACTTAAACTACGTGTGAAAGTGAAAATTTGACACAACTGTATAGACGCCACCGCCGAAAACAAAAAGTAAAGATCCAAAAATGCACAGCTTCGCAGGTTGTGATGTAATGCTGAGATAGTCTTCAAAACTAAAAGGCTGTGGTGGTTGCTGACGGTGTTCTAAGTAACAGATAGGTCTGGGTAATTGCTTCACTTAACGAGAAACACGTTCGATCCTTGCGCCCGTTCTCTCCGACGGAATCCAATATTAACCGTCGTGCTGTTTGATATAGTTCGGTGTATTCTGCGCCGCGTGCATTTTGCAGGCTCTTTCAACCCCCTCGTTTGTCTGTCGTGTGCCCTCCACCGTTCAAGGGCCTTTCCCTAACGACGTTCAAGAAATGCCACGACGCGGGCGAGCGCTTCCCACCGCGGCTGTAACGTCGCACAATTTTTGAATATTTTACGTGACTCTTCCCCTTCCCTCTTGCTTCGAAAAAAACTTGGTTTTTCCTTGACGATATCTGATGAAATAGGTGTGTGAGAAAAGTGTTAGCAGATGCGTATCTTGCGTGTATTTTGATTTTTTTTTGTCTATAAAAAATATTTATCGCTGTACATTCGCAATATATCTTTATGACGCACTTCTATTTAATGAGTTTTTTGAGAATCAACACAGTCACAATTCTATTAATATGCGGAACGAACAAAATTGTCGATTGTCCAAAAATCGTCACGCAATTGAACACAAAATTCGAGAATAATAATGATTTCGATTTGACACACGTATGGAAATAAAATTGAATTCAACAATTCTCACGCGGAGATAAAAATAAAGTAGCACATCAAAGAAGGTAAAGAAAGATGGCCTCTGACAGAAAGAGAGCGATCTTCGAAAACGCCAACACTTTTTCCACGAACACATAGTAAATACTGAAAGTGGGGACTACCTCGGGGACTTCAGCCGGTACTCCAGCGAGTTACTCTAAAACCCTCCGCCATCTTTTTTTCTTTCGCCGTCGTTCTCGACCGCAAACGAGTCAAGAAAAGATTTTACACTCGGACGGAAAGTAGAAGGCGGCGCCAGTTGGTACGATGGTTTTGTTGAACCAACGGAATCCTTCTGTTAGCACGACTTCTTTCATCTTCCGATACGTGTTACGAGCGAAAACATTCGGTTTCACTCGCGTAGTACCACTGGTGTAGTACTTACAGCGTCTTATATCATGGACACGTTTGCCGTTAGAAACAAGGTTGATAACTTGTAAGAGTACACCGGTGTGTTGTGACACACAGTTTAAAAACTTGAATTACAAAAACATATACGTACGTAAAAAGAATTTATTCTATTACTTTTTTTATAGTTTCTTTTTATAATTTTTCTCGAATTTTTTAAGTTTCAGAATATTTACGTATATGTTTCTCACATCTGTGCGTTGATTATTCAAGCAATTAGAATGCTACCACATGTAGTTGTTTTATCTTGCAGAGAAAAAAATCCAATTTTGTATTCCGTGCAGTATAACAGCAAATAGGAAAGACCACGACAAAGGTCATTAATCGACATTAATCGACCCGCGCTTCCTCGTTTATCGTGTCTAATGTACACTTTACACGCATGATCAACTCTACGCGCATCGCAATTCGCTCTCGTCCCTACGTACGTACGTGTTCATTAAAATTCTAACATCGCGCGATAGATCGCTATATCCACAGAACCGAAATTTGTGTGTCCTTACATGTACCCTGCCGCACGATCGGACGCGTGAACGTGCGTGCTCACATGCAGAGGACTTTGGGGAGGCGAAACCCACCGAGTTGTGTGTACTCCCAAAGAAGATGGAATACACATCAGGATTACGAAACGGAGGAAAACGGGCGGACAGCCGGGGGGGAGGGGGACACGAGAAAACAGTGGCCCCGATACGAAACGGGAGTTCAAAGCTTCCAGCTCCGCAACAACGCGTCTAATTACTTGCTTCCTGCCTAGATACTGCACGGCAAATTTACATCTTGTTTGTTCAAGCAGCGGTAGCGGTGTAAACGCCCCCACCGTCCAATGTAGATTGGGTACTGCCTATAAACAGGCAATTGCCTTTGACTCGGAAAGTCCGGTCCCGACGAGCGGCAATATCTTGCACGAAGAGGGATGTGTCACACCCCTCGACGCGAGTCGCGTGATAAATAGCGGAATAAGTGATAATGCGAGAGAAAAAAAATATGTAAAACACCGTGTATTTACTCTATATCTATTGTTTCGTAAAATTACGATTGACAAAGTCAAAGATACAACGGAATAGTGATAGCAAACTTTGCTGATATAACACACTGTCAATTTCAAAAACAATTCATAATTCAAAATTACAACTCGGGAGATTTTAACAACTCGGGATGTTCTAAAACGGCTGTTTACAGATACATTTCACTGCACTCAGTGAAAATGCGTGCTTACGCTCGAGGCGACGCTCAGAATTGGCTTCATGCATCGCCATTCCGTCCCGGGTGACTAAGACGCGACCGACAACCTTCTCTATGTTCGTATTAAGGGCGGGTTTATCCCGAGCTGTACGCGCTTTCGCTATTCAGTACCGACGTGATACGAATGGATTTGAACCGTGAAACAAAAGAGACAGACCGAGATATTTCTATTGTCATTTTTGAGTCGATGAAACAAAGAGAGAAAGAGAAAAAGAGACAGAGAGAGAGAGAGAGAGAGAGAGACGTAATTTCAATAAATTAATTAAACAATTAATTAATTAGGCAACATGGTAAAAAATTTTAAAATCGCCATTATGCGCGCACGTTACTCTCTACATATTGTATAGAGTAAAGAGATAATAAATACTTCACAGCACAGAGCAACATATTACTGGAAAATTTTATCAGCAGAACGTCACGATATGGATATTATATATCTATATATGTATGTCCTCTAACGCGCCCGTTCGATAATGAGAATCCATTAAGTATTTGTGCGCAATAGGTGCTTATATAACTTGTATCTTGAAAACACTTGCTGAATCGATAGCTTTTATGTTTACGAGCTTTATTAATTGCTTCGCGGTATCTATTACACATTAGTTTTTCAGCGAAATGAAAAATATTCTCGAAACCGTGGAAGCACTCCAGTAAATTATTCATATCTTTATTAATCACATACTTTTAAATGTACAATGCGTTGCAACAAGCACTTATTGGCATCAAAAAATGTATCTATAAAATTTGCATTTTAGCAAATTTTTCAAATTTATTTATTTATTTTTTTAAATCTCTATGTGCTGCTACATTAACGCGTTTGTTCAAGTAATATTAATAAATACAAACACACATTTGTTGACGTACTAAAGAACATTATAACTTGTAGAAATCGCCACACGTTTTTATCTAAAACAAAATCTTTTATTTACAATCTATGTTCGCACCGATTTTATAATATTGAGTTTAGATAACACTTGAGATTAATCGGCGTGGCTTCGGGTTTTAAATTGCGACTGCGATTATTTGTAACTGACTGACTGATTGCTCGGACTGATTGCTTTTTAAGAAATCGGTGTTGTGTCATGGTTTGATTGACATTCTTAGATATTGATAGTTTAGAATCTACGTGTGGCGATGTGACAACGGTCACAAACTACTAAGATAACGCTATATACGCGCCTACATATAATTTTGAAATCAAAACAATGCTTTCATTGCAATTGCATGTACTATATGCGTACTATATGCGCTTGTCTGGCCAAATAGTGTAAAAGCTGTTGAGCGCGTGACAGACACATGTCGCAGGTGAGTTATACAAAAAATTCATCTCTCTTATATATCAGCCGGCACTTTTCATCCCCGACTACGTTTTGCTAGGGACCTTTCCAACCTTTAAGGACATTGGACGCTCTTAGCAGATGCAACCGTGGGATTGCGCGCTCGAGCGCGAGTGCCTCCATTTTTGCCCCTTTTTTACCGCTTTGACGATGCGAGACACGTTCAAAGAAATTCTCCTCCCGGCTACGCTCTGCACAGCCTGATGCATCACACGCATTCTCGTTGTCGTTGTCTCGCGGGCATATTACACAGATTTTTCTGCGCGTAATATCTGATAGATATCAGAGATGCTTCGTGTTCAGTCAGCAACGCAAAAACTATCGTGCACATTCGCGTATATATATATATATCACATATCATATATTTACGTTCCAGATGTTTGTCGCTAAAAAATTCCGCATATCGTCGTTCGATTTAAAACACCTCGCAGTTTTGTGTAATGTAACGTAAAGGTGTACTCTTCAGACTGATCCTCTCTTTCTCAAAGAACTCCCGGCTAAATAAAAAAAAGAAGCGAGACTCTGGCATCGACGATGTGATTACGCGGAAAAAGTTAGCGTCGTTTCACAAAGACGCTTCTATATATTTAATGCAGCATTTGATTTATCTTTAATTGCGCGAGCGTGCGCAACGACGTTTGTTCAAACGATAAGGAAATATACACGTGTAGAGGACGACACTTAAGTATTTATCGTTCCGTTTGAATTTATTTCCAACGCGAGTACGACGGAATTAAAGTTGTAAATTCGTGAATTTCCAGATCCGCGGAATTTCGCGAGCACAATTTATGAGACGCGCAACTCGAATGGATTAATATACGGAAATATAAATGTCACTTGACACGCGCACGGAATAATATGTTGACACGATGTCACACCTGTGTGATGACGCGCAAATTAGGATTAATCAATTCAACGTCACGTCTTTCCCGCGGATCCTGTGAACGCGCGCGGTGGCGATCGCGCTCCGCAATATTCCGACGTGTGTACCAGCCGTAGAGAAATCAATTTAAATAATATCCGACGTGACAATATCCTCATTATTACCTAATTCAACGATATTCGAGGATAACAATGCGTGATGCACGCGGGAACGAATTCGCGAAACAATTTCGTCTCGGCTAGAGTTCCGAGGCGGAATGGTTATCGATCGATACGCGCGCACGCGAAGCGCACACGCACGATTTATAGGATCCGCGTTGAATCGAAACGAACACGATGCAGCTCCCAATAATGTTATGAACGTTTATCGACACTGCGACAGTTCGTATAGCCTGGGCCGCGATAGCTTTAACGGTAACTTTTCTGATTTCCCAGTAGCAAACAGGTCGACGGTCTTAAATCACGCCAGAAATTGGCAAACAGTTAATACTCGATTCACCCTTTGCCTTTGGGAGAAGTAGTGATTAAACAACAAGAGAACAAAAGACAAAAAGAAAAAGAGAGAAAGAGACACGCAATATCATAACTTTTTTGATCGACAAATGCAATCATGGCTCTTTCAATTGTCGAGCTTGTATGGAAGCGCTGTTTATCGAAAGCGTTTGACACGAAAGCCCATATAGAAAACATGTTTTTTGTGAATGGAAAAATACGTGTGTGTACGAAGGTTCGATTAGTATTAAGTAAATAATATTTTAAAATCTCTCGCTCCATGTACACACCACGTGTATTAGAGAAAACCCTATTGATCAAGAACCTTCCAAAACATTCACACTAGTTATGTGACATTTAATTGACAAATGTAAATTTAGCACGCGGTAAAGTATAATAATGCATGCAAAGTTTTAATATTGCATGAGACATGGTAGTTTACATAAATAATATTGCCTGTTCCCATTACGTTAACGTCAACTCGGCAATTTTGTCGATAATCCGATTTTTGTGTTCCTCGATAACTGTATCATACATCCAATTTGTTAACATCAATTTCAATGAGCGTTGGCTAATTAAGTTCAACACATTATAATCTATATTTATACTCTCTTGCCATAAATAAAGAAAAATTCAGTTTCAATTCGTATTATCCTTTTGTGATACGTTGTCTTGTTTGAAACAAACGTCAAATAGTAAAACTTACTTTTTACTTTGGCGTTTTACAAATTCAATTGTTTTAAATACAATTAATATTTTCAATACAAATAATATAAAAAAATAGTATTAAAAAATAGACAGAAAGCGTCAGGTTCTTTATTTGAGCGAGCCAATTCCAATTTTAATATAAAACTTGATAATAAAATAAAATTTTCAAATGTTTTTTGGAATGCCACTTCGCTGTTTTCCTTAACGTTTGATTAAGTGGACTCTCAACCGGTTCCGAGCTTTTAATTGAAATATCCAGCATAGTGAAGGAGCACGATCGGCAAGCTTGGTTATCGCAAGGACGCGACATTTCCTCTTCCATCAGGGTGCTCCGCATAATCCTTCAGTTTTCGTTCGGAAGATTTCTCAACGCGGAAAACGACATGCGAATGCGTCTGCAAGTTTCCTCCGCAAACTTCGTTGAGAATTGGAATTAAGACGTTATAGAAATGGATTAAGGAGTTTAATTAAGTTGATTCAACACCAGCGCGCCACAAAATTTCGCGGCCTTCTTCGTCGGACCTGCCCTTTATCGTTGATTCGTTGGTGGAATCGTACATTTCTAATTGTAGAGTTCGCGCTGAATAAATTTTACGAGTCTCTTAAACCCTCTCCCAACTGGCTAGGACAAATAATTGTGTACTCTATGAAAAGATTTGCTAGAGACTCTACTTGCTTAATTGATAGTACCTATAGAAGAATTCGTAATTGTTATATAAAAAAAAAAAAGAAACCCGACCTATTTATTTTTTGTACGTTAAAATTAACTTTTTGATTAAAAAAATGCTCTCTGTGCACAAAAGCACTCGGTTGACTTAATACTACTTATTATCATTTGCTAATAAAGCGATTTGTTATGTTTATGAGTAACAACCGAGCGAAACGATTGCGTTCGCTTCTTCAAATCCGATCATTTTCTTCTGGTATTGTATCAGAATTTTAAAGTTACGAGCGGGGGTTTCGTAAATTCTCTACTCTTGTTTCTTGCACAGCGAACAGTATCCGTGGTGTTTGGTCGAACCTAATCTAAAAACGATGGCGGTACTCAATGTAACGATTCCGGATTTTCTTCGATTCTACGTCGGTTTACGGGCGTCTGTTGTATCCATTCTCTCTATTTCCCTTCGTCGTCTTCTCTTCCTCTCTTCTCTCATCTGACGATTTCATCTTATATCCGGGAGGATTAGAGAACCTCTGTCTTTCTTACTATCTCTCTTTCTCTCTCTTTGACCGTTTCATTACTCATCCTATACGCGCTTCGAGATTTTACGTGTTCGTTCCGTTGTCTCTCTTTTTCTTCCCAGCCCCCTCTTCTCTTTTACCCGGATCTCTTGCTCGATCTTACCCTTTTTATATTCTTCAGCTGTGTCCTTCGTCTGACCCTCTCTTTCCATTACTGAACGACTTCGCAATATTGTAATGTGAAGCACAATACGTTGCTCTCGAAAAGACGCGCCGAGCGTAGGAAAAGATTAAAAAACGGGTGTAATACATCTTGCGGGAGGGACGGAAACATACATGGGCGTTAACGAGTAGTGAACGCGGCGCGTGTTTCGTAAGTAAAATTAAGCAGATCGAATTCTCGAAATTAAATCTGAGAATCGCGATGTTGATACAAACTTTGTATCTTTGTATGTACGATAGTGATAACTATTTGAAATAACACATGCAAGAGCGCGTCTTGAATTACAAAGCCGATTCGGCGTCTCGATGTCTCCGAGGTGTAGTTATCGTTTGCTCAGAATTCTATTTCTGCTCGCGAAATCGTCTCGGTCATGTTGGATTTAGTTGAATGTCCGAGTGAGCGCGGGGACGCGCGCGCGCACACACACACACACACACACACACACAACATCGTATTACACATGTTACATTGGTTTCTTATTGTCACCTGCGCCGAAAGCTCATCCCGTAAATGGATCAAGCGCGCGAAATATTTCTCCGACGCTTTGATAGGTATACCTAAGGTATACTCGCACGCTCAACACTAGCGGCTCCAGCCGTGCAAATTGCATTTTCGTGATAGATTTGTCTTTTGCCGATAGAAACATACGTTATACTGAGAGCTTTGGCTATCGTAAATGATGTGAGCCCGAATGAAAGTTCGACCGTCAGGTGAATTCAAGTAACTAATTTTGAGAAGCAACGGGTTAATAAGAGCTACGGTAAATTCTCTCAAAAGTTCATATAAATAGAAAAATATTTCTAACGTAAAATCCTGAATATGCAGGTTTTCATATGTTTATTATAAAAATTATGCAACGCGCTACGGAAAGCTTGGAAATATTTATCTTTTTCTACGTTAACGCTATGCTAACTTTATCCAAGAGACGCAACGAGTTTCGCGGAATGTTGGGTAACCCTTGACACGACTCAGAAATCCAGCAAGTTCGCGGGTCTTGACTGTAATGCTCGGTGACCAGAAGTAATCTCATTAGTCGTGTCGCAAACTTATCTAGCAATTCGCAAAGAATGCTCGGCTAAAATATATACTTAAGCGCGTATATTATATAATTGCGCGAGCTGCTTTAAGGTTGCTTAGATAATTGTGCAAAATTTCCATTCCGCAGAACTTACATCCCGATTTAATCGGTTGAAGAGTATTTCACTATTTGAAATAATTTTCCCCACAGATTCTTCGAAAGCAAAATTTACATACAAACAGTGTTTCCTCGTCGTGAAAATATATTCCGACCTTAATGATCTCGAATCTGCAAATGACGTTACGCGCTAATTACGTTCGCGGTGTGTGTATGTGTGCGTGTTGCCGCACTTTAAAAACAACTTAATCGCGCACAGAAGAAACACCTGCCAAGATCTGCCAAGAGATACATTAAACTCGCAGACGTTTCACGCTACACACAGAGTGCAGTAATGACAAAATCAGCCGTACCTTACAATCCAGAACAAAACATTAACGGAGCAGAGGGAATTCACGAACCGCGCGCCATATGGCGCGGGGGCTTCCCGTGCAGGAAACTCGCTAGGGTCCGCGAAATTAGCCGCAGATACCCGGGATTTCGCTTGCATAAGCGCAGTCGCAAAAACTCAGAATTCGCGAGAAGGATGGCTCGCGTAAGGCAAGAGAGTTATAGCGACAGATTTGCAAGTGGATACAACTGTGCAGGGTCGGACGATGATTTTTCCGAGCTCGCAAGCTGCTAATACTATGTATATCTTGAGAAATTCCTTGCTTCAGAGAGACACCTAAACAGATATTTTTCGAGAAAATATCTGTTGTAAAGAAAAATTGTATATTTTCTGCGTAGCATAATTCAAACAATACTGTTTAGCGTGTCTGATTTGCGAAGAGATGGAGTTGAGTTTTCAAATTGTCTTGCGTTGTATCGCAAATACAGATAAACAAAAAAACGTCGAAAATAACGCGCTTCTTTATATTACGCAACAATATTTGAATTTTTTTTCAATATATTTGATAAATAAACTACAATTATTATATACAAAACTTCTCAAAACAAAATTTCACAATAACTATGGATCTTACGTTTTTCTCCCTGTCGTTTCGGAAACTTAAGTATTAAGTTCTACACACAAAGACGTCCGTCCCTGTAAATATGACGCTGTAACCGTGGAATAGGACACGAGAGAAAGAGAATACGAAACAGCACAAAGAGAGAGAGAGAGAGAGGAGAAGAGAGAGAAAGAGAGCGACAAGAAAGGATGAGGAGGAAAGAGGGGGTGGAATAGCGAGAAAAGAGAGGAGAAGCGGGTAGTAAGGCTCTTGCAAAACATACGCGGCTGAATCTGACACATCCTCTGGCAGTCTGTTGGCTTTTCCAGGATGGCGAGGGGGCGTACAAATCTAGACGGTTACTTACTGACACACACAGCATTTTGCTGTCGTGCCGAACTTTCTCTCGCTTGCGCCCGCGAACGCGTAAGCTCGTCGCTCGGCTCTCTCCCTTCGGCTCACTGCCTCTCATCTCCACCCTCTCGACAGTATTGTATTGTATTAAAGCTGCGGCTCGTGTTGCGGCTTGACAAAAGCAGGCGCGCGACCTACCCCCGGCGCGCACTCGGCCTCTTCTAACCCATCCCTGTACACCCTTGCCGCGTAATCCACCCATCTACCTCGCTCTCGCGCATCCCGTGGTGCTACAGAGCCAGGAACACACTCTATTATTCACGGAGTAATTTAAACCGCAAATGACAGATATCCTAAATGCCCTCCTGGTCAAGTCCGATCGGCCGATTTCGATATCGGCCAGAGGCCTGTCGTTTTGTCAAAAGTGACAGCCGCAACAGGCTGATTAAAACACGTGCGCAAGACTCGCGGAAAATATGTGCAAATCGTCACGAGAATAATCGAATTTTTTTATTGATACAGAGATATCTCTTTCACAGACACGCGCACTACATTGCGCGTATTTTTTTATTCTACTTTACACGACAATATTTGCTATTAACTATTTTAAAATTTTGTTTTAAGTGTAATTTTATATATACACGGTACGGAGAAAAATATTTTTGTCGCTTTTAATGTTTGTGCATGTGCAAAATACGCCTGTTTATGTAAAAACGCCTGTATATAAAGAGATAAAACTCTATGTGTGTGAGATAAAATACGTTTCTATATATGAGATAAAACATTCCACACTATTTGTACGCGTATGTAATATTGACATGTTAATACAAACAACGTAAAGCACATATTCTAACTTCAATTTCATATAAACAAGTTATTATTTTGCTATATGTGTTAATAACGGCTTTTATGAAAGTTTAATTTGTTTTTTAATTTTTTAACTAACAGTAAATACAGCATTTTTTATGCGATTTTCTTTAAATAAAAAATAATGTTTCTAATTATAGAGAGACAGAATATAAAATAGTAAGGAGGGATAAAACATATGTTCATACTTTCCCTAAAATAAAAGTCGAAAAAATTTCTTTAAAATATAGATGTTTTATCATTTTTTTTATCAAGCAATTTATATTTTCGATTCAACTGTCACGTTGACACATTAGAACTATTTACTTTTCTGCCGGACGATTTGCTAAACTTAGTTTCCACTCATCATCTTTCTCATTCCTGCGCTGTCGTCAAGTTTCAAGATGAACCTCGACCGCGACTCCATCAAAAGTGCTTCCAACCCTTATCAGACGCATCTGACTCTGACACGTGATTCGAATTTGCTGCCTACCTGCGACGTCAGCGGAGCTCTTTAAAGTATGACATACACCTCTATTAGGAAACCGCTTTGAGAAACATGCACAGTCTTGCAAAATAATGATACTTATTCTCAAACGTAAAGAAACCAATATGTAATCAAGTGTGCACAATTTTCGAGTACAACATATTTGACATGATAACTACAAAGGCATACGGCAGTTTTCACGGATAGTTTTCAAACGCGACTATGTGTGTGTGTATGTGAAAATTATTCTTAATAAATCTCGCGCGCGCGAGAAGCTTAGCTTGAAAGACAACTTTTCGCGACTTTTCCGGTAGACAACGTCCACGATGCATCGCTCTTAGTCTTTATACCGAGAAGACGCGTACAGCAGTTCAAATTAACGAGAGGCTTTTCGTGTATCTCGAGCGTTATTACAGTGTTAAGTTAACGCACTGTGCTTAAACCCGTAATTACGACAGCTATGCAAAATCCTTTTGTCCTTGAGCGGGAACAATTTGCATTGTCGATCGATAGAGCGAAGCGTCAGACATTTTTAATTTATCGCGACACCGCGCAACCACGCAACAGCTGCGACTGTGCAACTATGTGCGCACAATTTTATTTGTTCACAATAAAATCGTTCACAATAATTCTCCATGACTAAAGTTTTATGAATGAATCAAAATAGACGCGCGCCACAATATCAATTTTTTTTAAGTAAAATGTCTTACATGTCGTGCTCTTCTCTTTTATTTATTGCCGCATTTAATAACCGATATATACGCTTTATATCTTACTTAAAATTTTGCTCTTACACAAACTCTTATTTAGCTTTTTTTATACGGATATGATTAATAGACAGTACTTAATAGGAAAGCTGCTATAAATTATAATAAAAGAAAGTATAATTATAAAGAAAAGCTGTGTCATAAAATTTTTTGAGAGCAAATAAATGTTACAAATGAACATTTCTTTTCTAGACGAGACACTCTGGTATTTTTCTTCGTTCCACCAACAATATTACCTTTTACGCTCAATCTAAGCTCTCTTCTTTTTGTAACGAGAAGAGGAAGGGCGGACGAGTCATATGTCGAAGGTAATGGCGCGTTAGTGAGTGATTTGTCTCCACCTGTCTGTTTTTCCGTACGTTTATATTTTCTCCTGTTACTTCCTCTTGCGTATGCAATTTGAATATTTTATTTCTGAAATAAGATATGTATAAGCGTATTCTACGCTTTTTTTTTTATTTTATACGCGAGTCAATCTCTCAGAAGAGATATATCATGAAACCTCGCCTGATATTATAAAACTTGTTAAACGTAAAGGTATAAAACACAGAAATAAGAATAGAAATAATTATGTTTGAACAAACTTCTTTCAATTTTTCACTCTAATTACGTCTATAAATTCTATTATTTGGCTACTTTAACATATATGTGTTTGATATCATAAATATCACTCGTATATTTTTATCTTTCATTTACCGTTTCCCAAAACGTCGTATAAACAACGTCGTCATTTTTAGCAATCGCTGTTAATGATACGATTAAAACGATCCCGATAAGTCTCACTCTCATCGAGAGATAACGAAATGAAGTTCTCCGAAGCGGTGAATGCCGTCTTTGTATTCTCGCGACGAAAAAATATAAAAATAAAGTCCGCGCGCATCGTGCGCACACGAGGCTTGAATTATTTCTCCCGCAAAGCTGAGTGAGAAGCACCAGACCAATGGACAACTCGCTCATTTATTTAACGTGGCCCCAAGCAAACTGATCGCGGGACATGCATTGAATATTTCACACGGACCGCCTCGTTTTTTTTTCCCTCGCTCCGGTTGCTTTTTAAAAATTCCTGCGAGGAGCCGGCAGCCTCGATTCTTCTCTGAAAGATTGAACGGCCGCTTCGCATCCACGAAAGGAAAGTGTTTCCCTGCCCAAGATGCGCGCCGTGACGCTCGTATTGCTATCAATTTCACTATTTCGCGCTTTCCAACACACCCGTGGATACAGCATTCTGGGTATTTGTCCGAGCGCGAGTTACAGTCACCAACAACCCTTTCAAGCATTGATGAAAGCATTGGCGGCTCGTGGTCATAAGGTTACCGTCGTATCAACAATTCCTCTAAAGGTACGTACATCTTTCTGTTCCCTCACACATCTTTCTCGGCAGCCTTTACCGCGATTAACCCGCAAACGACACTTTCTGCGTTTAAACAGTTTACAGGTACTACAGCTAATTAAAAAAAAAAAAAATAAACTGTCACGCGACTGTGAGAGTTATCAGGTGGCTAAAATTCACTCTGTTAAAACTTCACTCTGTTTATTTACAATAACAAAACCCATTTTTGCTTTTTTCATTTTTTTTTTTTTTTTTTTGCTTGCTTTTTTCTGACATCTTTCTCTCAAGTCTCTTCAGATCATTCCTCTGATGTCTCACGTCTCACTCCGTTTTCCCCCGTCCTGTGTATATTTCCCTTTTCCATCCCTCTTTTTCTCTCTCTTTCTAAACTCGAGTTCAAAGTTACGCAAACTTCGTTTAGCTTCAATTTACTTCTACTAACATTTCTCTTTGCTGAATGTGTCTTCTCACGGCCTGATGGTCCTGTTTCTTTCGTGGCAAAATTAGGGATTAAATTGTTCACGTAAACTGGTAAAATCTAACTAACGAAAGCATAATTGCCTAGCACAAACTGTAGTATTTTATCGTTTTCTCTCCCGATCTGTGTCTTATAGAATATTTCTTTGTATTGATTTATTTTTTGTGAGATTATATATTCCACGCGTGCGATATGTAAACTTTGTTTAAATATTTCCAGAATCCTCCGTCAAATTACGACAATGTTGATTTATCATTTTCGTATCGGAAGAAAGATTGCACTGGCTTAAGGTACGAATGCGTGAGATATTATATTTTGCACAAATTGACTGTACCAATCAAACTGACTACAATAATAACTTTGTATATTACATGTACACAGTCATTGAAATCTAATTATATTTAAGTAAGTTTGAATTTTATTTTCAACAGACATATGGGAGCTTACACGTTGCTGCACAAAAATATGTGGGAAGCGAATAAACTATGCAGGAAGCAATTGTTCAGTCGTGCCATCGACAATCTTGTAGCGTAATAAAAGTCATATATATTTAACTACTTCATAAACTTTAGCAATTTTCTTGTTTTTATTTCAATAATATGAGTAATGTACATAGGTACAGAAATGACTAATGGTTTTTATTTTTCAGCTGAAACTTTTCAACTAAAACAAATCTCTAGCTCGCGTTTTTGCTTGCAGGAGTAATAAGACGTTCGACGCAGTCATTATAGAACAATTATGGTTCCAGTGTTATTACGCCTTCGTAAAATATTACAACTTTCCGGTGCTGATGGGATTTTTGAGCGTGGGCAATTTGCCCTACGTGATGGATTCCGTAGGTAAGGATGCCGTGTAACGCGCCGAGAAACTCACGAATCTCATTGTTTGCCATCGTCGCCCAACTCGAGTAATGCGCGAGAACGTATACGAGACCCCAGTATCGGACGAACCTTTCTTTTTTTACTGGTGTTTCGCACCCTCGAGGGTGAGCAACGAACGTCGGCGAACGTCCCCGTCGTTACCGCGCGCGGAAATTGACGTAAATTGTCGGTAAAGCAGAAAGTGCGAGCAATTGGAAACCAGGGATCTTCGTGGAAAAGGATAGATTACTCGGTAGTGCTTTAACTTGTACCGGTCCGAGCCGGAGAAGCGGCGATGGAAAAGTAGCGAGGGAACGTCAGTTCGCTGCCATTCGATTCCTTTACCTTGACGTAATTGAAGATACCCGAAAGTATTCGTTCCGAATGAACGTAATAGACCGTGAAATGGATCCCCGTGGCTGCTACTGAAATATTTCAATTAAAACCGGACGAGTTTTGAGAACGCGGACACGTGCTGAAGTAATAACATTCCCTTCATTGATCCGACATAATCTTTCTCGGTGAAGTTTCCGAAGAAATATATGTAGAAAGTATCGAACCTCTCTGCCTGTCGCGATTTGAAGAAAAGCTTTATTGCATAGTAATTTTTGTTCGTTTATTTTAGCGGAAATAATAAAAAAAATATAATTGTAAAGCGAAGTAAAAAACGCGATGTGTTAATATTTAAGAAATTTACATTTAATAGTTTTACAAGCAGAATGAATTTTTATCAATTTTTATTTCATACGAAGAATATATCTCATGTACATCGTTAACATGATTGACAGGAAATCCAGATGATCCTAGTCTTAACCCAGACATGGCGTATCCATTTACGAACAGAATGACAATCAAAGAGCGTATATGGAATATCTTTTACACAACGTGGACAAGATTGTATTACCGATACTGGCACTTGCCGAGGGCTCAACGCATTGCTAATGAATGGGCGCCTGGTACATCCGTCTACGATATCGATAAGAACTACAGCCTGGTGATTCTGGGCAACAATCACATATTTGGTTATCCGAAACCACTACTGCCACACGTAATCGAAGTTCACAGTTTGCAAATTTCAGAAGAACTCGAGCCCCTCCCTAAGGTATATGTAGGATATTATATTATATTGTATTTGATAAAAATTATAAAGATTGAAACTGTTGAAAGTTTAACAATTATCCTCTATAATAAATATATATTCTCACTTCAAGTCACATTTAACGAAACATTTACAGCAAAACTAAATTGCAGACATATAAAGTGAATAATTTAACGTTTCATATCTCGAGTTAAATGCGCAACGACGTTTAACGATTCCCTGTCCGAGAGTTGATACTTTTACGTCGAGTAAAGCTTCGCTTCTCTGCCTTTTCTAAGTATATTTAGGAAAAGCAAAATTGTGTGTGTCGTACAAGAATGATTTCTCCCGGGAAAATACATACTATTCTCGCAGGTGACCAGTAATAGTCAGTTGGTAAAAGTTTACCAACGACTCAGCGCGCGGCGACGTAAAGGTAAACGTCATCGCTATTTACCGCGAACCGTTGTAAGTCTCCCGAGAGAGAGCTGAGAAGAAAAATATTATTAGGAGAGTGTATCCCGTTGAAGAGAGATCCGCCACATAAAAAAAATTGACGCGAGATTATCTTTACGTAATAGTCAATAGCTCAAGTTTTGCGCTTCGACATTGATCCAAAAAATTGAGCATGAAAAGCTCTAACTTTTTAAATAATTTATATTTCGAGAAAAACAGAATTCACCAGATTTAATTCCCACGAGTATTAAAGAGAAAGAAAAAAAAATATTTAACAAAAAATGTAATTTACTAAACAATACAAACAATTAAACGTTTTATAATCTTATGAAGCAACTCGAGCTAAAGTTATCCGATAATTAGTGCGAAGACAATGGCAGAAGGATAACTGCAGTTACCACGTGATCCCGAAACGATGTCGAGATACAGAACGTGACAATGTATGCTTGTCTTTATACACATACACTCGGACGTATCGAAATCCGTGAACAGTTGTAATTAATAGAACAAAGCCTTCGGCTACACACTGCGCATATGGCATTATCATTGCAGTGTCTGCCATAAAAGCCGGACTACGTTTCGTAATTAACAAAGGAAGTTGTATTATCAGTAATATCAGTCGCATTAATAGCACAATCGGATTCACTTGTGTCCTATCACAGCGACTAATGCAGCAACTTTGCAAATGCGAATTGCAGCCCGGTAGATTCAATAAATAAAGAGACGAGAAGGAAGTTAATGAGATGCTTTATAATACAACATGATTTCTTAAATGAGAAATATGTGATATTTTACGATCAAGCTTTTTATTTTAATTGTTTTGTAAAAATTTAACTTTTGAGAACTCCTGAGAACTCCTGAGAACAAGATGCCATTAATTCATACGCGATATAACATAATCATCTGTTTTAACAGTTTTATATTTATATTACTTGAACACGACATGTTTTGCCGCAAGTATATTTTCATTCGCTACACTCTTCTCGGCTTGATTGAGTTAAGATACACTGAAATTTCCATTTTTCCCAGGAGATCCAAGAGTTTCTGGACAATGCTCGGGATGGCGCCATTTATTTCTCTCTGGGCTCGAACCTGCAAACTCACCAGCTACCCACCGAGCTTTTGACCGCATTGTGCAACGCCCTGGGCTCGCTCAAGCAAAGAGTTCTATGGAAACATGACGGACACATGGCCATTCATCCGGCCAACATCAAATTTGTGAAGTGGGCGCCCCAGCAAGCGGTCCTCGGTAAGGCTGCCCAGAGCAAAACTGACCACCTCTTTACCTCGTTCCCTCCTTTGAAAAGAGCCGGATCAACCGCCGCGAAATATGCACTTACCAAGCGATTTGACAAAAAACATTTTATGCTGAAATTTTCTTTGTGTTTGAAGATAGGAAATTGATAGGATTATGAAAGAGGATCGTGAGAAAATATCTTATCTGACAATCTTGCTGTTTTTTTTTGCATTAGCCACGCGATTCTCGTTTACACAAACGCATTTTCAACTTTGATTTTAGATAAAACAAAATTTATAAATAGTCTGTGTTTATCAGAACAATACAGTAAATATCTTATTAATCAATCCGTAACCGATAATTTCTGTTCGATAAATAAGGATCGTTACAGCTTGCTGGCTCATTAGAATCTCACCGAAACTTTTCCACCGCGAGTAAAATCCAGAACTCCAACTTAATTGTTCGATCTCGTAAGAATCTCGTACATTGCCAAAGTGCTTAACAACTCGTTTACGATTACCGTAAACGAGTTAAGAAACTTATACCTGGATCGTTAGTTACACTCTTATTTTGTTACTGTGTACAACCTCTCTGGATTTTGCTATTCTTCGCAAATTGGTTTAGCAAAATTCATCGCGATAAAGATATACGTACAACAACAACGATGACGATGTACCGGCTGTATCGCTAGCAGATATTTAATAAAGTTATAAGTCTTCGACTTTGGCATCGCTTTTATCTATACAAAAGACGTTAATTTTCCTCCAAACTAGATGTAACATTCTTTAGACGCGATCTTCTTTCCGAGTCTTTAAACGATTCGAACTTAATTACACGACTACATCACGGCCACGTTATTTCTCAGTGCCGCTTGGCGCCAACAAACAAAGACGCGAAACACATTTTCCTTTACATAGGGAAATATGCGCGCGGGGCTGAATTTCAGCCAAACGAATTTCCGGCGATCGGCATTGCAACGTTTCGAAATGATCATCAAAGCCCGTCGTCACCCCCGATCAAAAGATATCGCGTTACTCGATGCTTGAATTTTCGAACGCGGCGTTTGCCGGCTTTCTCTATCGCGGCATATCAAAGAGAAAAATATAACGTGAAATATAAGAAAAGCCGACGCACACGTCGATACCAGGCTCGACTTTCAAAAAAGAGTGAAATCCGTTATTTTTGTAGTAGCCGTTTAAGGATAAGAATTGCAACACACAAAAAGAAACAATAAAACAACGTCGCGCAGCAACACCGTTGCGACCGACGGAAAATACGGCCACGGTCTTGTACAGGGAGAACGAAGCGAAACGATAACTCATGACGCATGCGGCGGTGAAATTCTCGCGGGAAATTCTGACAAACAACTCCTGTTGGCAGTAACGCAACGGGCTCGATGCAAATGCACAAACGTGCACAAAGTTTTGCGCGCACATTGATAGACAGGCGGCGGTTGCCTGCGCGCGAAGAACGTATACTAATGCTGGAAATGCGAATTGGTAACTAGAAGAAATGACGCAATTATAATCGAAACTTTGGAATTTCCGACGTGTAACACCCATTACACGTAACCTTTCGGCCCGACGTGTTTTGGGACTTGTTCCATATCCCGATCTTGTTTTATTCTTCGCGAGATATTTCGCTTCTACATGGGAGAGAGAGAGAGAGACCGTAAAATTCTATAAATTTAATTTTAATACAAATGTCTTTTTAAATTTGGAAAATCAATATTTCTTTTCGGTGATATTAAAATTAAACTCAATAAAATTGCAATTGTTACGCATGATCTCTCTCTAAGTTCACAGACAGGTAAAATACGTGTTTTTTTCCTGATTGGGAAATATATCACGTTACGTATCATGAAAAATCCTATTCCGACATTTGTGGCTGAGAAAAAATGCGCATTGAGCAAAATTTTGCCGGAAAATTCTGTGCGCGCGTTGATACTCGAATGCGATCAATCGACCGTGAAGAGCGACGCAGAAAAATAAATACGACCATGTGGATATTTTTATGAAATCTATCCTATCTCGCTCTCGATTGCTTGTGATCAGTGAAACTTTGCTCTACCTCTTGTCGACTTTTACTTTGTTTTCTCTCTCTCTCTCTCTCTCTCTCTCTCTCTCTTTTTTTTTGTCTTGCACACACGTTACACTAATACTCCGGTAATGTTCGCAAGCAAATAATCCGTAAAACATCATTTTACGTTATTTTATATACTTAGACCGCTTTTATATATGCAGCACATCCCAAGGTGATGGCGTACGTGATGCAAGGCGGATTGCAGTCGTTGCAAGAGGCGGTGCACTATTCCGTGCCGGTAGTTGCAATACCTTTTTTCGGGGATCAACTTTTCAACGCACGTAAAATCCTAGACGCTGGTATCGGACTGAAACTGAACATCGATACCCTGACTGAGGACTTCGTCGTACAAACGCTCGTGGAAATCGTCGACAATAAAACGTAAATATAGACTATAGTTTTCACACAGAATTGTTTTGACAGTGTAAAATTTCAAAGATTAGTTCCTATATTTTTTTTGTTGAATCAAATTCCTAGTTTTAAAATCATTTTACATATTTTACATAAACTACATCTGAATGCGTAGTATAAAAATTTATGATATGTGAATAAATTACTTAAATTAATAGATAAGCGCAAGATTGATGAATTTTTGAAAGAACTGTCAATATGTAAAGACGTATAAATATTTTATAGTTTAATTAAACTTAATTCCACAGGTACCTAAATAATATTAAAAAATTGTCGGCGATTGTGCAAGACGAATTGGTAAAACCTATGGAGAAAGCAGTGTGGAATATAGAACACGTGCTAAAGTTTCCAAACTCGAAGCATTTACGATATCATTGGCACGACATGTCATGGATAGATTATACTGCGCCGTTTCTGTGCTTGGCTATATGTTTCGCTTGTTTATTGAGTATATGTCTCGCTTGTATTTGCGTACTTTATATTAAAATTAATAATTTTATTAGAAAAAAATGGATAGATAAAAAACAAAAAAAACTTTTATAAAAATTCATCGTACTACTAACTCTACAAATTAAGTTTGTTATACTATACTTGTAATATGATGACGGAGTCTATTATAAATTTTTTTATATCAGATATTTCTTATTATATTGTATGAACATTACATTTTTATTTTATTTTAACCTTATCCTGCATAAATCTTTATGGAATATACTTTTACTATTTTGTTTTAATATAAAGAAAATCAATCCTCTTATTTCAAAATGAGCAACTGTGAATAATTATTTTAAATTTTCGATAGACATTTTGTTTACAATTGATAATTTAGAAAAGTTATATTTATATTGTGTCAAACGATAAAATAGGTACTCCACTCTCCTGTCGCATTTTATGTTATCGTCTGTCGCTATGTAATAAACTTTCGCGCATATAAAATCAGTAACTTGAGAAAAGTCTGAACGATTATGAGCAAGTATATTATAAAGCATACGCATCGTTTTTAAAAACGAAAACAAGATGTAAACAATAAATGATGATAAAAGGGAACGTACTTGATTACACTCCAGAAATTCTGATGCTGCTTGCTGAAACCTTGCTGATTTCCTGATGATTACATATAGGTTGTGTGGACAGTTGCAGGTCTTCACAGTCTCTTGTTCTCTTTTCCAGTTCACAAAACAACTAGTCCAATTCTTGAAATAAACCGAACCAGCGCGTGCGGGGTAGTTTGTGGTATTCACACACCTGTAAAAACGCAAAACATACAGTAGTTTCGTATTACGTCATATTAACAACAGCAAATAATGATCTAAGAAGATGTACTTACTTTATCATTCATAACCGTGTAGCTGCAACAACGCGCATACGCGACACTTTATTTCCGACGCGCACTTCGCGGAAGCACGAACGGCCGCGATACATTTTCATTGTAAGCTCGTCGATTAGCATTACCGCGATGCTAATTACGTATTGTTTCGAACGCCCGATGCACTACGACACAAACGTACTATTGATATTTGCACACGAGACGACAACAATCACGACAAATTACGAGACAACAAGTCGAACGTAGTTGTGCTTCGCGTCGCGCGACCTCCATTTTGTGTGCCGCGCGCTTTGCGAGAACGGCCGCGAAACATTTTACCGTAAAACTCGCCGATTAGCATTACCGGCGCGATTATCACGTTAATTATGAATCACTGGAAACACCGGACACTACGCGACACACGCGTATCATTAATTTTCGCGCGCGAGACAACAATAATCACAAGAAATGCGGGACAAATTGAACGAAGTTCCGTACCGCGTCGCGCGTCTACTATGACTGACCGCCGCTTCGTGGCGCACTGTATCGAACCGTGCGATATTTCGATTCTCGAAGTATCGACACGCACGGCAGAGCGCGCGCGCGCACAGCACGGAACAGAACCAAATCAATCGAAAAGATGTTTATTCACTGAGTTGCATGTTTATTCACTGAGTTAGTTTATGTAGTGTATGTATGTGGCGCTCGTGATCAAAATACATAAAATAAGCTCATGGCCGCTCTCAATCTTCTCTTTGCTCATAAGCACATTATCGTAAACACATCCGAAATTATTTACATAATATAAATCATATATTTTCATGTAGTGTATTATTTCAAGGAGTATGTGTGTATAAATATCCATATAAATGCAGGTAATTTAAAGTTTGTATTGTATATTATCTAATGAATGAGTCAAAGAGTAAAATCACAAGATCTCATCCGTGAAATTGACAGTTACGTGTCAAATTGACTGTCTTATGATTTTACGTATGATTACGTTTTTCAATTTTATGCATAGAAAAAAAAAGGTAATCTCAGAATATTTGTTTATGTTAATATATTTCTTCATATTTATAGATATTTATTTTTCTTATTCATAAGTACAGGTAAAATCACTTACTTAAGCTAATGTTTATCTTAAAATTGATCATGTAAGATATACGGACTCTAACCAAATATTATGTGTGTAAATGTTTGATTTGTATGAAAATGTTTCGAAACAAAATGTAAGCTTACTTGTCCTACTCGATTACTTTTGGAAAAAGTATTTACTTAATTCTATGTGGTTTTTTTAGAATAAACATTTTACAGGAATATAAAAGTAATACGTGTGTATGAATTTTTTAATAACATTCATTCACGACGAAGTGCAGCCAACTAAGCGACAGTGTATCTGCTGTGTGTCAATGAATAAATTTCTTGTTTGTCTTCAGTGTGTTGTTTCAAACGTATATTCGATTAATCAGTGTATTTAACTGGCCGTAGTCTCTTCTACTGTGCTATACATATTTACATCCGTTAACTGGGTTAAATGCACTTTAACGACATCCTGCTGCTGGAAATAAAGTATGACATGCATTAAGTACATCTCAATATTTAATCTCTCCAACTATTTCTAATTTAAACTTTCTTTGCGCATAAAAAAATTTTATTGTATTATTTTTGTAAAGTTTTATAAATTTTAATTTTGTATCATCAAAGTGTTTTGCTATTAATTAGTATTTTATAAGGAATAATTGTGTGATGCTCTTACTCCGACTGACTTTTAATTAAATTTGTTATACTAAAATATGTAGGTTTTTTACTTTGCTAATATATTTAAAAAAAACCGCCATAGTTTTAAATAATTGTCATAAATGTGTGATCACAGAAATTGCAATGTTGCCGTTTACGCACGCGCCATTGTGACATCCCGACGTAGCAACGTGGCTACGACGGCGCGGCCTCGGCGCGTCCTCGGCATTTTCATGCAGTACTTCACAGTGCCGCGAAAACGATTGTCAAATGATGTGTGCACAGTGCCTGGACGTTCTGTAGAGTGAAAAACCGTGTGGAGCACGACTCGATATTGCCGTTACGCACCTTCTCTATTATGAACGACGTCAGTCTTGCATCGTGGAAGCTGCCTGCGTGCGTCCGTTTGGGCTAGGTCGCAATTCACATTTTCGATTGTACTCCCTTAATTTTCACGTCTCTGTTGATCATCGTCTTTTTCAGTGAATAGGTATGTAAAGGAAGTACGACAGATTTCTCTCAAATAAAGCTGAGCAGTTGTACGTGTTACACATTTCTTAATTTATTACTGAGTTGTTAATTAAATGTAGACGTAAAGCGGGATTCTTTTGGCAAACAAACTTTTGTTTATTTTTCAAGAACTGTGTCTCAGTTGTTTGCTGAGTCTGACAAATTAGTCTTCTTGTTCAAACTCGGAATCCGATCAAAATAGCAAACGAATTACTAGTGATAAATCATTGTTTACGGCACTGTTCATCTTAATCACGGTATCTACCTATCACGTGCACTTGCGCGACACAGTAGCGTCATGTGTTTCAGATATTAATGTTTTATGGATCTCAAAGACTTATCTTCAAAAAAGTAAAAAAGGTGTCAAATACGTGTGCCACTTATGTTTATATATATATGTACATATATATATATATATAAAGTTTTCAAATTCAATCTCTTATTCTCTTAATAAAATAAATTTTACATGCAATTCTAAAAACATTACTATATATATATATTTTTTTTTATACTATTCCATAAAAGAACTGATATCAGAAAATGATACCAAGTGAAGATGAGTCACACATTGTAAACTGTAAAGTTAAAATACTAAGTAATTGTAAATATTGTGTGTATTCTAGTATAATTTACAAATATATATAATATTTTATAAATCTAAACTCTAAAATTGAATAAAAAGTCTCTTTTTATTCAATTATAATATATAGTACATTAATTATTGAATGAGAATAAAGATCATAAGTTCTTAAGTAACAGTTATGTCTAAATCTTTGTTGATCTTTGTTGCATGGAAAAATTGTTGGTTGATATTTCTTTATCAGTTTTCTATACCTTTGCATTTGATGTGCCTTTCCTAATACACACAATAATATTCATAGTTTCTTTAACTATCTATTATTTATTATTGTATGAAATCAGTTTTATCTATCTCATAAAAGTATGTATCAAAATATCGATATAGATGTAAAAGTAATGACATTGTGATGTAAAAGACATATTATCTACTACAAAACTATTCTGCTACTGTCTCATTAACAAAAGGACATTATGTAAAACTCTTTTTTTATTTTATCTCATTTAATATTTAAAACAAAATATATTTTTAGTCTCTTATTTTTTATTTATCTAAAAATTATAAAATACTTTTTAATGTCTAATCATATAATTTGAAGAACCACAAAAATATATAATTTGAAGAACTACTTTATAGAATTTGCAATATTTTATTTATTTTTATTTTATCAGGCACAATTACTAATGTAAAGATTTAGATAATATTCAGATGATATTACAGCTTGAATCATGACAAAGATTCGAAAAATTTGCTGCATCGGAGCCGGTTATGTGGGCGGACCAACGTGTAGCGTTATCGCACTGAAATGCCCGGAGATTGAAGTAACCGTAATTGATAAGAATAAAGAAAGAATAGCACAATGGAATTCTCACAAGTTGCCAATATATGAACCAGGTTTGGACGAAGTAGTAAAAAAATGTCGTGGAAAAAATCTATTCTTTTCCACCGATATCGAGATAGCAATCAAGGAAGCTGATTTAATTTTTATTTCGGTAAACACGCCAACGAAGACTTTCGGTAATGGCAAAGGAAGAGCAGCAGATTTAAAATATGTAGAGAATGCTGCGAGAATGATCGCGGAAATCGCAATAGGCCATAAGATTGTCGTGGAGAAGAGTACTGTGCCAGTAAGAGCGGCCGAGAGTATTATGAACATCTTGCACGCTAATCACAAGCCGGGCGTTTCTTACCAGGTAAAATTATCATTTGTTTGTTGTTTGCAAATATTACAATTATATTTTAACACACACACACACACACACTTTCTCTTCTTTTCTCTTTCTCCTCTCTCTGACAGACTATGTCCTATTTTGCATGCTTTCACATTTTTCAATATCGCTATTCAAGGACAATGATATAACTCTCTTGCTTCACGTCATTCTTCATGACTTCTTCATTAGTCAGATGTAATCGCACGCATCATACATATCAATTATTTCTTTTATGTTTGTTGAAATCATTCTTAATTATGTTTCGTAGATACTTTCAAATCCAGAATTCCTAGCCGAAGGAACTGCTATAGAAGATCTGTTAAATGCGGATCGCGTGTTGATCGGTGGAGAAGATTCTCCTGAAGGACAAGCGGCTATCGAAGAACTATGTAAAGTTTACGAACATTGGATTCCTAGAGAAAATATTCTCACTACAAATACTTGGAGCTCGGAACTGTCCAAACTTGTGAGTAGTTATTTTTCTTTATTCTTGCTACAACAGTAATCGATAAAAATAATCAGTTTTATCTAAATGGCTAGTACTGAGCATGGCATAGTACTGAGTCAGTGATTTTTATCGGATTTCATTTGCATATTATAGACATGTTGTCTACATACACACACACACACATAATAACATATTTTAAATTCAATATCAAGAATTTACTGATCAATTTGTGATATCGACGTTTTTCTTGATTAAAGCGATAACAATATTCTATTATCTTTGATTTTAGGCTGCAAACGCTTTTCTAGCGCAGCGCATTTCCAGTATAAACTCCTTGTCGGCGGTATGCGAAGCCACTGGTGCCGATGTGTCAGAAGTTGCTCGAGCAGTCGGACTTGATTCTCGTATCGGTTCAAAGTTCCTACATGCATCAGTTGGATTTGGCGGTTCCTGTTTTCAAAAAGATATTCTGAATCTCGTGTACATTTGCGAATGTTTGAATCTACCTGAAGTAGCCGCGTATTGGCAACAGGTGATCGATATGAACGAATATCAAAAATCAAGGTTTTCCGCGAAGGTCATCGAGTCTCTTTTCAACACCGTAACGGACAAGAGAATCGCTATGCTAGGTTTCGCCTTCAAGAAAAATACGGGAGACACGCGCGAATCGCCGGCAATACATGTTGCCAAGACTCTTCTGGATGAAGGCGCCGTTCTTCACATTTACGATCCCAAGGTCAGTTTTTTCTTTAAGCAAGATATTGAAGATTTATTCGCCACAATATCTGTAAATTAATAATTGAATATCTGAAAGGTCAAACAGTTTCTTCAAAAATCCTTTTAACGTATGTGTGTATCTCCTTTTAAGAAAATAAAATGCACTTTGTTGCATGCTTAGTCGATTAATTACTTAATTAATAATTATCAATAATTGTCATTATTGTATTATATGCATTTCTTTGACACTTTTCTCTAATAGGTTGAAGAAGCTCAGATTATCCACGATTTGACTCATCCGAGTGTAACAAATAATCCCGAAAATGTAGAAAAGCGTATCAGTATTTACAAGGATGCTTATAGCGCCACAAAAAATACACACGCTATAGTATTATGTACGGAATGGGACGAATTTATCGTGAGTATCGATACACAACTTACAAATACAAAATAAAAGTTTAATTAATTACATAATATAACACAATATAACTCTCGAAGTATTTTATTATTTTAATGTGCAATGTTGCAGGAGCTGGATTATACGAAGATTTATACAGATATGATGAAGCCTGCTTATATTTTTGATGGAAGAAAATTTTTGAATCACGATCGGCTACAACGAATCGGCTTCGTTGTTCAGACAATCGGAAAAAGACTTGCGAGATGTAAAATTTCGAGAGCATGGGGTAGCCAGACGCAAATTTAAAAGAAGGTGGACCAATCTAAAAGCAATACTTCTACTTCAATGATTATCTACAATCTTATTGAGAAGTTTGTTGAGATTATTCAAACACATTGATGCATTTTTCGAGATGTCTCGTTTCCTAATAATACACAGACTGTGCATTGTAACACAGTGTGTGAGTGTATACCTCAGTCAAAAACATACCTTCAATTCAAGGTCGACTCGACGTTGATATTATCGCGCAAACATCGAGAGAAGAAGATTCTTCCGTTTCTTCCTCTCGTCGTTTTTATGTATACTCTGACTTCTAGCAGTACGTATACATGTATATGTAGATTCATAAAGATTTCGCGATTCTCTGAATATGTAATTTATGAATTAACATAACTACATTGCGCAATTAACACGAAACTTAATGGGAACTTAATCATTGAAAGACGATTTTCGTAACACATCGTAAAATGTCTGCGGTAGACTAACCTAACCTAAAACATCTACAGTAATGAAAGATTAAAAAATAATAAGTCAATATTGCACGAAAATCCAATTTGACTTAACTACTTAGACGTTAAATCGAATCGACGTTGAATTGACGTTATTTCTGACCGGGATGTGTTACTTTGCGTTAACTTAGATTTGTAACCTCTTTCCTACAGTCAGGCCTGTTCTATAATACAGGCCATGTTCCGTTATTACTAGTAATACTGAAAAATCTATAGGAAACGCGACGTGCATCGATAGATTTTCAGTACTGCCAGTAATAACGGAACAGAGCCACAGTGTAAGCTGTAAGTTGTAAGAAATTGATCAATCACAATCGATTATTCTTCTGTAAGTTATCTGTGATTGGTCAATTTCTTATGTGTCTTATCAGTTTACGACTGTATTGTAGAACAGGCCTTAATACATAATATACTTATATACATACCTTTAGAGAAGGAAGAGATGTGCGAGAGATACATAGTGAATGCTTCTTTTTAGTCATTTAAATATTATATACGTTCAAGAGACATGTTACATCTTATTTTTTATCTTTTTCAGTATTTTATCGTATAAAAGACATAAGGCTTATCTTAAAAATATAAAAAAAAGACAAACGTGCGCAATGAAATCAAATATTTATGAAGTATGCTTTTCATGATATTTATATATTTTGGAATACATATTAATATATCAATATTATATATTAATATATCATAAATATAAGAATATATATTAATATATAAAATTATATATTAGTGTATATTGATGTTCACTTGAAATAAGACTTGTATTTTTGTGCAATTTTATGATATTTTTCTAAAAAAACTTTCTTTTAGAAATATGTTTAAATCTTACTTCATATTTTAATTACTTTTATTTTAATACTGCATTTCAAGGAATAGAACTTTTATAAATAACTAACTGTCCAGAAAATATGTTTTGTCACAGTATCAAATATGTACTTCAAAAAAGTAGGAAAAAAACAAATGGAATACAAAACATGTCAGTTCCAAGTGATTTTTGTAAATATTCTATCATGCAGATTTAATTTACATACATAAGATCTCGTTAAGAATATAAATATGTGTACGTGTATATTACTGGAAAAAACATCATTATAATTGTATATTTATACATATGTAAAAATTATACACATATATAGGTGCAATAGACAGTTATGTGCATATAGACAGTTTCTAAAAGAATACATAAAATATTTATAAATAAATATTTATACGAAAAATATGAATGTCTTTATAAGACACAATTTTCTGGTTTGTGAAAATAAGAAAAAAAATAGAAATTATACACATTTTTAATAAAGAAAAGTGAAGAAAGCGATTCTGACAAAAAGACTTAAAATTTAATTTACAAGTTTATTTGAAACTGAATTTTTATTTTTATAGCGCAAAGTGCTCAAATCCGCGACACACGATTTTTTTTTCATGCTATATTGCATATCGACATCGCTACGATTTGACAATATTCTTTTATTCTCAAATCAATTTGTCAATGCTGATATTTGCGTGCAACTTAGCATAACGAAAAGCATGGTGTGTGCCGCAGACTTTAAACTCTTCCATTAATACTGAAAACTACGATTCCGCGCAAAATGCGTGCGCAAATCATTTTGCAGTAATGTATTAAGCTGTTATTAATATCTCTGCTGTCATCACAAATAATATAAAATATTTTCGAGTTATATGAAGAAACGTCAACAAAACACATTATTTCACGTAAAAGTAACAAACAAATTTATAGATTTACACTTTATTTTCTTTCTTTTTTATTTTACTCAAAATTTATAACTCGTGTTATTTTTTAGTACGTTTACACCTGCTGTTGGTTAATAACAAAATTCTGGAATGAAACTGATCAATCGGATCGATAAAATCGACTAATCGACCAATGCGTTTGATCTGCAAGAATTCCGCAAGAACGATTAAACTCGATTACTTATCGAGTGTTGTAAGCAGTCTTTGTTTTCGCAAAATTACTTGGAACAAAAGTTCGCGTAATGGCGCGTGCGAAACTACAATAGTACAGCCCTGCGACGAATGGCAATGTGTTCGAAGCGCTTATCGGCTGACGGAGCAGTAGCGACGGGCAGTAGCGTAGCAGCAACACGAGTCGCGGTTGAACGATCGGAGCGTGAAAAGTCGTTTTTGCGCGTGAACCGCGTGACAGTCGGGTTGAGATTTGCGCCGACATAGCCGAGTGCTAAACAAACAACAACGACGACGATAATGCATCGCAAGACGCTACGAGACACGCAAGGTCGATTCTGTTGACGCACGGCCGTCTAGTGACATCCTTGTGACCAGCAGTAAATTTTTTCGAGCGTGTTCTTCGGCAATAAGCCGGACCTGGATAAGAAAATGGCGGCTCGCTGGCCGTGGTGGGGTCGTCGCACGACGACGATGACGGCGACAAGTCGCGAATGAGACATCGTAAGCACCTGCTAGGAAGAGGAATCATCCGGTGTCTCGCTAAACTCTTTGTTCTTTTCGCGCAACAATCCTCGGTGTTGTTCGATCGGTAGAGAAAGACGTCGCGAATTGAAAGAAAAAGAGATTCGGGCCTGTATGAAAAAATGGCGGCTCGCTTGTGGCGGGGTCGTCGCACGACGACGTTGACGGCGACAAGTCGCGAATGAGAAGTCGTAAGCTAGCACCTGCTAAGAAGAGGAATCATCCTGTGTCTCGCTAAACTCTTTGTTCTTTTCGCGCAACAATCCTCGGTGTTGTTCGATCGGTAGAGAAAGACGTCGCGAATTGAGAGAAAAAGAGAGCCGGAGCGACGTTTGCTCCGTGCTCCGATGTAGTGAAACGGCGTACACGTACATACATACGCGCGCTTCGAAAAACAACAACGGTGCGTGCGAGTGCGCGCGTACATACAACGCACGGTTATCGGAAACCGCGTTCCTCGCTCTCGGAAGTGGACGAGTGTCTCTCACGCGAGCGCGCTCTTATGCGAGTAAGCGCCGCGCGTTGTCAACGGCGGCGATATCGGCAGCGACGGCAACAACCGCGGTGACAAGTGTTTCGTCGGCGGGGCATCGCTACTCCTATCCCCGCGTCCACGGTCGCCGGATACCGATGATACCGTGGTTGTCGGTGGCAGCGCACGTCGCCACCCGCGAATCCCGGACGCTACAACTCTGCCGCGATCGGCGTTGAGTCGTCGCCAAGGCCGGCGGATTTACGAGGACGACAAGCCGGCAGGCTGTAATTACGATTCCACTCACGGATCCGCGACAGCGGACGGCGCGATCACCACGGCGGACCACCGGCGGAACCTCCACGAAGATGAAAGGCGTCCCCGACGACGGCATGGCGAGCCTCCTCGCCCTGGCGCTCCTCTGTTTGCTCTACGCGTCGTGTCCTGTAGCTGTAGACGGTACGTTGTAGTTTTTTCTTCTTATACAATAGTATTTCTGTGCGTAACGTGTATGTAACTACATGATGTGCTACGATACGGAAACAAGTTAACGAATACGATAAAGTTTAGATGTGATTCGAGTTTTATGTTTATTAGTCGATATAAGTATGTGGCAATGCGAGAGAGAGAGAGAGAGAGAGAGAGAGAGAGAGAGAGAGAGAGAGAGAGAGAGAGCGCTAAGATATGGGAAACTTGCGTGATAATTACAGTTCACACTTGTGCCCAAGTCCACAAAACATGTTCTATCGTGGGCGAATCGTGGTATTACAGAAAGTTACAAGTTACTATTGCAAAGTTAGGGCTTGCTGGTCTCAATTCTCAGATCCCATTGGCGAAGTTTGGTTGAATTAAGAGAACTTGGGGATTTTGAATTACGGATACACTACGTAATGGAAATTTTCAGAAATTGGAATGTAGTTCTATTTATTGTTATGTATATTACTGTACATTGTTTACGTAATTTATTCACTACTTGTGCATAAAGAGTGTGCGCTATCAATTATATACATATGTACATAATGTTTATACAAATTTGAAATAGCGTATTTTGAAACAAAAAAAAGTGACAAACAACGGTGGATTTAAAGTACACAAGTACAGTCGATGAGACAAGTTTGAATTTTGCAAAATAATCGCGCAAACATCACGTGTTTTCTTATCTAAAAATACGACGTTGATCAGGACTTAACTCCAATTGCAGAGCTGAATCTAATAAAAATTATACTTTGCAAGTCAGATCGAGAAATATAATAAGCAATATTATAAAAACCGTGATAGAGAAAAAATATAATACTATATAATAATATAAATCAGTTTTTGTTCTACTTATATAAGAGACAACATTTAAAAATAGAATAACACGAGGTTTACATCGCAAACGAAATCTGTGTAATTAAATTGTAATGAAAGAGTTTAAAGAACACACTTATTTGTTTTATTCAAAGCTACAGACGGAATACGTGTGAGATAATGTGTTATATAATTATATTGCGCAACATTTATCGTGAAAAATTTGTTTGGTCATTTGATATTTTCGTTCGACAAACATCGATTCGAGTCACGCAAGAAAGTTTGTTGTTAAAATTTAAATCACAAACTCCGAAGGCGAAACAAAGATAAAGTGTTTGTACTACATATAGAATCTCCTCGACTTTCTCGTTAAATTTTAATATCGCAGTCTCAGACCTTCGATCGTTCCTATAACGAAAAAAGACCGAACGCTCATACATATTAAACAATCTGAAAATTTCTTGATCAAGTAATCATTCAAATTTCATTCTACAGAGTCTCGTCTACATGACTCGATTCTGGTGATTTAATATGGGCGAAAGAGGGGAAATCGCGAGATATTAAAAAAACGATTTCGCGATGAACAGCTTTGCTCGAACGCACTTCTGTTTGTCCCACGCGTTGCGCTTTGTGGACGATCCCTCTGACGCAGTGTGCGTTTTGTACAAGTGTGTGCGTGAAAGTCTGTCTCTCTTTTTCTCACTCATTCTCTTTTTCTCGCTTGCTCTCGCTCGCTCTTTCTCTTTTTATGTTTTTGTCGGGTACGGTCTCCTTTCTCGCTCGTTCTTTCTTGTCGTTCCCGTGTAGCTCGCACGTCCCTGTCTCTTCTTCTGTCTCTCCGCGCGCGCGTTTCCAGTCTTCGTTCCTCTCTTTCTCGTCCCACCCGTTCCCGCTTTTTCTCCCCTTCGACGGCGCGCACATAACGTTGCGTAAGTAACGCGCCGTCGTATACAGAAGGGCCGTTTAATCTCGTTGCTGCACGAAGTCCGAAAAGCATGCGGAAGGGTGAGCCGGTGCAGTCGGTACCTACGACTCCGTTTTCCAAGAGCCACGCTGCTTCGAAGCCGCGCTTTAACCCTTTGGCACAAGGAGTTGGAGGGAAAGGAAGGCTTCTCTTATAACTATTTTAACCCTTCCTGTGATCGCTGTGTCTCTTCACTTAACATTAATGGCGAATTATGACGCACCTTTAATTAATCCTATATATTTGAATCACACAGTGGATAATGTTGCTTCATTAATTTGTAGCAGCAAATAAAAAATCAGAGTATTAAAATAAATTCTATATTAATGTATATTACAGCAATAAAAATAACAACTTATATTAACATTTTTTTTTATACAGAGAATGTAAATTTCTTCTTGTAGGGATTGATCGGTGTGATATTAAAAATTTTAACTCTTAGATACACAAGTTGTTCGCGTTTTTCAGTCTTTGCGCAAATACACAATCGTTTCGAATCATGTGATGTGGTTATCCTCGCTATAATCGCTACCTTCGCTTCACGTTTGCTCCCGTTAAACAACTGCCTCGTGTTTCACTCCAACGCACGAGATAGTACGCGTGTAAGCAATGGGATCTATGCTATTTATTGTTCAGATAACTGTTACTCTTCGTTGTGGGTGAGCGATCGCCGGTTGTATTTCCCTTCCGAGATTTTTAGTCTGTATTCTTAGCGCATCGAGAAGGAAGAAAGAGAAGAAGAGTTCGTAAACTCTGTAGATACAAGGAAATTTTCAAGTGAAATCGTAACATTAAATCAAGTTATACGCAAGTTGTTTGTTTAAGATACAATTAGTAAAAGACAACACATTTGAAGAATCTGAGATTCAATCAGTTGTGATGTATTTAATTTTTGTTTTTAAACTTTTTTAACATGCGCATAATATCTTGAATCAATCCAACGGACTTATTTACATACAAATGTATTTGTTTTTATGCCGCCATCACCTGCGTTCTTATCTTCATATTTATTTAAGATGTATTCTGCGATCTGAGTGTTTTTATAGTCAAGCTTCGATTAGAGCAAGAAAATTTATTTTTTTAAATGAACGATTTTGTCTCACACATACGTATACATTTCGTATATACGTATACAAAAAAATCTTATTTAAAATTTTACATGTAAAACAGCAAATAAACCTCGAGAAACAAGTGCGAAGAGCGAATTGTGTAAATAGCATAAAACAATATTTGATACTTGTGTCATTACAAGAAAGACTTCGTTCTGAAACACTCGACTTAACGATATCGTTGGCGTAATGAAAGGAATTTATATTCTCTCTCTTTCTCTCTCTCTCTCTCTCTTTTTTCTCTCGCATACCTTCCGCGCTTTATTCGTTCTCTAGTATCTTCGTTGTACCCCTCGTCTTACGATGAGACCGATGGCTCCGCTCTGATGGATTCGATGCTTGGTAATTGTCGTGCATGCAAATCGGGCTCTTGAATCCTCATTGAAAAAGCAGCACACGCTCCGACGTTCCTGCGACCGATAGTAGACGAAAGGCTTGTGCACGACCGCCTCTTCGTCCCGACGGTATACCTATACGTTGTTATTCCGCGAATTCTTACGGGTCATTAGAGTTTACAGGTTGTCTGATAAAACGGTTGCGGATCCGGCGAAAAGACCGGCTACGCACCCGCGCTATCGCTGCAACGATGTTAACGAGATTCCATGCATATACAACGTGTATATACACGGCTATAAAACATTATGTCGTGCGCACGTAAAGGCAAATATTGACTAATTTCTCTCGTAGATATATTTATAAAATTGTGTTGTAAGAGTAACCGGTTGAAAATATTAGAAGAAATAAATTTTTAACGAACTCTTAGGTTGTCAAAGTTCAATGATATAAATTCTGATATTTATTGTGCTATTGGTTAATTGATTGTAGTATCAAATATATGTACAAAAAGTATGTATTCGTGTTACAAACTATATAAAGTGAATGGAAAATATTGTTACTTTTTATGATAATATACTAATTAAATTAGTTGAGACTATATTTAATTAATTTTTTTTATTTCGCAAGAGAAAGAAAAACATACATTTACATGTACATTTTTCTTGATAAAACAATCATTTATAAGGAAAATTTAAAGGCTTTATACATAAGAATCGTAAAACATGGGCAGAATAAAACTTCGCAATGACATCAAAAGCCATATCGACACGAAGCGCCTTGATAAGTACCATTACATCGCGGTACGTCGTCGTGCTCATAAGAGCGTCGTATATCTTTGTCGTAATAAGTTTTTGGCGGTAATCTATGATCATCGCGTCATTCGCACAAAAACCGAAGTCTCGCAATATGCAGATAATATTTTAACTCGCGCGCTCTGTCTTTACTGTTCAATAAAACGTCCAAGTCATAATATTTCCTCCCACGAGAGATACGAAGAGAGATCGAATGACGTAGATTGCAATCAATATCAGATAATGAAAAAAATATCCGTCTGTTCTTCTCTATCTCTTGATGAATTAGACAGCGTCAAAAATACTCTTGCAAGAAAAACGATCGCTAACAAGAGTAGAGTGTTATTTCCGATATAATTTATGCGCAATTTACGATAAGTATTCAATTTAAAACTATATTAAATTTCAATTCCTTTCTAAAGAAAAATTAAAAAAAAATTTTTTTTAATTTTTTATTATTATTTGTTTTGTACAAAAAGAACATGTCAAAGAATAAACTATGCGATCGTAAAAGATTTTTTATTTTAATGACAAGTAGCTATAAGTAATTTATATTGTAAGAAAAGAACTCTTCTTATTATTGTGTATGTATTTACAAGAGTTACGCGGAATATTATGTAAATGTGCATGTGTGTGTGCACGCAATAAATCTGCTCTCCTCGAACAGAACTTAATGCAGTTCTGCCGTGTTAATGAGAAAATTACATTATAAGACATAAAAAAAACGACTAACATTGATTGTTATTATGTAAATGTCATCTTTATTTTTTTTATCGTATCAGTTAATATTGTCGCGTCAAAGATCTTGAGCTTTCTTGCTCTCTTGAATACGTTTATCAACTTTTTTATCATAAAATAGATCATTTGTTATTCAACGTATTAAAAAAAATCTAATATTGAATATATAAGATTCATAGCGTACAAAAACCAGCTTGTTTTAAAGCTGCGACCCGCAGCTGCCTATGTGATGACCAATGAATTGTAAATTATTTACATCTGGAAAGAGATCGTGCGCGATAATTACGCGACCGTCGTCGTACGGAATTAATTATCAATCGATCTGATATGAATTCTTTTCTTATTGTCACGTTTCGTGATACATTGCGTAGACCATTAAGATATTAAAACGCATTTGTTTAGATATATATTCCTATAAAGCACAATCGCGCAATAATTATACATGACATCTTTTCACAGAAATTTTTTTACCTGCATAATTTACATGCGTATTAACACGTGCGCGTGTCACTTATAACAATGTCGCAAAAACTTGCTTTTCTCGTTGAATTATTTCCGCGTTTGGTATTAATAGCAAGATGAGATTTCTTTCTGCAGTGTGCACGAAAGATGATGTGAAAGAAATTGTTTTTTCGCTCTATAGAGTTGTACATATTTCGTCATCACTAACATTTATCATTTGTGCAACTGAACCGTGAAAAATACGCAAAAGGAAAACCCGCACAAGACCCAACATGATTGCGAATTTTACATAGAATGCTTTCTATTCGAGAAAGATTCGCAAAGAAAATTTTCACAAGCTAAAGAAAGATGGTTCGTAACTATTCGCGATGTGGACGTATTTTAATGACTTGAATTGAACTCGTTTTGTCAAATCATACCGCGATTGAAAACGTTCAGAGAGACGCTCTTAAGTCAGAGACCATTCCGCAAACTTGTATATTTCACTTTGCGAATGCAGAATATCATCTCCGTTGCACACGTGTACACGTGCGCATTGTGTGTCGGACGTTGAAACGATTCTCGTTCCAGGAGTTTCGCGTTCAAGTTACGGAAAGTGTGGCAGTTACACGTAAGACACATCGCCAAAGTTTCGATGCGCTTATCACAGGTCTGCATTAGCTACCCTATAGAGAGAAGTAGCTTTACCTGAGTGCAGTCACTCGAACTCAAAGGTCTTCTTGAGTTTTTTTTTTTTTTTTTTTTTTTACACACTGTCCATATTTTCTTCTTTCTATCTTGATGAGCAAAAAAGAACGAGTTTGTCTGCTCATATATATAATGAGCTTTATTGGTCGGGCTTTTACTTCTTACCTTTTATATTTTTTCAGCTCTCTTTTATTCTTGTTAAATTTCTGAACAAATTACATAGCGTTTTTTAAATTTGGTTTTCTTTTAATTTAGTAAACACATGAATTTTAAAGACAAATTAAGTCTGATATCATTGTTTATTCGAAAGTCTAAAGTACGAATGCAAGATATATTGGATTTTGTTAGGTAATCTTTTAGCTTAGCTCTGTAATAATCTTTAGACGTAAACACATATCGCGAAGTAATTGCGATCGATACAAATATTACATTTAATGTGTCTTGAAAACTAATATGTCAAAATATTTGCAAAACTCGCAACGATGTTACATTATCGTAAAATAAACTGCCCCTCAATTGTGATAAGTGCCGTATAGCGTTTCACGATAATATCTTCCATATGTCTTCCATTCCATGCCGAGGCACGGCACGCAAGCGCTCTTTCGCGAAATTTATTTTCGCCTCCGGAATTTGATATCATCAAATAAATCTCACATGTGTTTTAGCAAAATGTTTGACAACAATAATCGTTATTGAAATCCAATTAATTTGATCTTCGGTTAATAAAGCGAAAATTGATTTTTATTATGAACGAGATAAATTGAATCAACGCGTTGATGAAATCATTACGTTCGTATGTTTCTTTTCAGGACTGCTGAAGTGCTATTGCGACATTTGTTCGGAAACCAATCACACGTGCGAAACCGATGGCTATTGTTTCGCCAGCACGAGTCTGGAGAGGGAGCCTGACGTCATCACGTATGCTCGGAGGTAATGTATTTGCACGTGTATTTCATTGACGACTACACTCGATTTACACTATACTCGAAGCCTCTTTTAGCGACTCGTCCCTCCCGGTCATCGACATATCTGTCGTCAATCGGGCAACATTTTCGATTGAAAACCGACAATCGTTTGGTCTCCAATAAAAATTTATAATTCGCTCTCTCTTATCATCTTTATACAATTCTTTTTATTTAATTTATTAAACATTGACCTACGATACCATAGTGATTAAAAAAAAGTATACACAATTACTGGATTATTGGACATTTGCAAAATGATTTATGACGCACGATAGATTAGCCGCAGCGCGAAAATCAAGTCCGTCTCGAGAGGAGGAAGGTTTTACACGGCTACATTGCATCGACATTTCATAATGAATCGGACTCGAGTCATTATGGCGTCTGGTCTGATGTTTGTTAGCGACCACCGGTCAATGACACTAATGTCAGTGCAGATTTCTAAGCTCGCGCTGCCGGCGTACCCGGGATCCGGATTCGTTATCGACTTTGCACGCGTTATCTGCATAAACTTATCGTATGTATATATAACCATGCACACGCGCTGCAACGCTGTTTGCGTAATTAACGCTGACACAAAAATCGCAAAGTGTCGTATAGTTAAACACGCAATCGTTTCAAGTCAATAATTTTCTTCACTATTTCGGCGTTTTTTTTTGTTTTTGTTTTTGTTTTATATTGCATTGTATGTTGCTATTGTTGAAACAAATTTAATTATTTTACAAAGTGTTTGTATTTTTTTTCTTTTTAAACTACATAGATCGTTAAATGACATATTGTTTTGTTCACAAAAATCTTTTGTTAATATTATATTTATGAGTTGTCACACATCATGTTTATCGTATTTGTAGCCATTTTATTAACGTTTTTCTGATTCAATAGTTTATCCACTTTCGTGTTAAATAAATCTACAAAACAAAATTAAATAAATAAAATTTTCATCTGTCCAATCGATCGAAGAGCTTACAGTGGCGTAAAACATATGTGACGATATTTCGAAACAATTTTTATCTGACTCTGTCACTCGAGCTTCTTTGCATAATGTTATCACACGTGCATCTATAGTGCGTTTAGCGGTCGTTGTCCGAGAGAAGCGCCGCCTTCGTATCGGATCATGGCGGTTTCGTTTCGACGTCGCGATCGATGCCCTCATCGTGGTTTCCACGAATGAACGTTTAGCCGCAGGTTTTCCAGGCTGCGCTCTCGTCCGGGCCATGATTAGCGCCCGTTTCGGCGGAAACGAATTATTGTTGGCGGCCGGTCGTCGCGTTGGTAACGCCATACCGAACGCGCACGGCGAGATTTCAAGTTCGACCGTTTCGTGCGAGCCGCGAAAATTCCGGCCGCGATCGATTGCAGGAGCGAGAACTCGGCGGGAAGGCAGAGGGTGGGCAAAATTCGGACGTATACCTTCCCTCGACCCCCGCGGAATCGATCTCGAATGCATCGAGGAAGTTTCTCGCGCGTGGGGGTAGCCACATACAAGTTTCAATTCAATCCTAGCGAATGAGGTGACACTGACTGGGGGATAAATTTTTTTTGAGATGTCACAGTATATAAAACGAGAAGGAATTTTTTATATATGTGTTCTCGATCGTTCTAGACTTAGATTTGAATGTTTTGAACGAGACTTTGTTGGACTGTGTATAGAAACAAAAACTGTATTACTTAATGTAACTTCTAAAAAGTCTAGTAAACAAGTTCCTAAATTTCTAAAAAAAAAGTCTCGGAAACAAGTAAAACTTCTGCCACTTAAAGAATATAATTATTCACGTTATCAAAGAAATTGTAATAATTTAGATCAGCGCGGAGTATGAGATTTTCTTAAAGTATAAGATTTTATATAAAGTAATAAACTACTATAGTAAAATAAACTACTGAATACCAAATTAAAGTAAGTTTTTATACATCATTATAGTCTGACACTGCAAAACTTGATCTCAAAAATCTAGCAAATGATCCACAAATATCACGACACACACTTGTAACAGTGTTGGAAGAGCGACGATCGAAAGGTCAGAAGTTGAAAAGATAGCGCAGTATGCGCTTGTAGTACACGTACGTAGCAATCTCGACCTTCGACTTAGTAAAGATCGACATTTCTTTATCTTGAACGATGTCCCGCGATGTGCCATTATGTCGAAGGACAAGAGGACATTTCTGTCGCTGATAATTTGAAATTTATATTATGTAGTTAAGAAATATTTACACTTTTTTTACATATGTTTATACTTTTTAATGAAAATATTTCAAAACTGAGTAGAATTTTAATTTTAAAATTGCGATATACATTATATGTATAATTGATTTTTTTCGAGAAACGCGCGCGCGCGGGAATTAATAAATACTGATTATATCAATTTCAAAACCTCTCGCGTCATTGTTAAACAGTTTTATTAATTTTTTTAATATTTATCATCGCTTCTTGAGAGAGGCCTCAAAATGTAGCCAAAATTGTCGGACTGTCTTTTAATAATTATTTCAACTCTGTAACGATTATCAGACGACCTGATTCGAGAACGGTGCACTCTCTCAAAATCGAACAGGATCGACCGAGACAGTTCGCGCACCGCAACGATCTGATGTCGCAGACGTGCGGACGGGCCTCTAAATGCTTAATGCACCAGACGGATAATTCGGATAATTCGACCGGAGATCGCATTGAAAATAGCGCGACCGAGATTACTTGATCCGGCCGTGGCGTGGAAGTATAGCACAGAACAGTTTTACATGCGATCACGTGAATGCAAAATATATTAATGCGTCGCGTCGCGAACGTGAATCTGCGTAACATTTTACATCGGGATTTTATGAAATGTCGATTACGCAAAAAATAACAGATCGAAGTCGAAAGTGGTGTGTCGCTTTACTTATTTTTATTTTGTAAATAGATAAATGTGATGATCATGAAACTTCTAAATATACACACACACACACATATATATATATATATATATATATATATATATATGCAAAATAGATAAAGAAAAAACAAGTTTTCAAAAAATATTTCTTAAAGAGAGAAAATTTTACTGAACACTTGTACGTTAGACATATGCATTCCTAAGTACAAATGTACTCTATAAAAGGGAATTTCTATCGCAATGCGTGTCGTGTTTTCTGGATTAAACGTAAAATTGTAATGTTATGACAGTTGCCTTCACCGAAGCAACTGGCTGCCGCCGGAAGGTCCATATTTCTGCAAGCGCAAGCCAGACATCAATAGGTCGCAGATCTGCTGCGATAAAGACTTCTGCAACCAGAATTTAAACCCAGATTTGTTAAAACACTACTCCGCATTATCCTCAGGTATTCTTCCAAGGGCTCGCAATCGACGAGGGCTCGTTTTGTCACATTATTACGTGTGTATAACGTAACTTCCGCCCAAATACTTAACACACCTCGTCTCTCGCACTAACCCCATGGAAGTCGAGTGAATATAGCATGATTTGAAAAATAACAAACAGCAAAAGAAATAGCGTGATTCTTTGGGCAGGTGTGGGATTTTTGCACTTTTTCAAAATTATCCGCTCTTATCCACAAAAAATCTATAATTGTCGATTTCTTTCGTATATGTGTTACGGTCAAAGCCCGAAGCACGCACAGTCCTACGATTGACTATGCTCCACGCATTGATCAGTCACTTCTCGGATCGCCCGTGCTTCGGGCTTTGACTAAAACATATGTAACAAACTCGTGAAAATAAATGGCGCGATGTTCATCTTTGTGCGCGTATTATTAACACACACTATTTCACATTAAATGTAGCTTTAATCTCAGTTTTATTTATATCACACATCTTATATAACACGTTTCGGAATACAAGCAGAATTTTTACATCACATTTTTAGACAAATATTCGAAATTTGATAAAATATCGTTTCTTTTAAGAGATATATTTGCGCGACATAAAACTGACAATTAGTGAAAAAACAATTTAGTAGTCGTTCTGCGTGTCAACAAATTTGGCAAACCATCGTCAAACTACGTTTTAAAACAGTATGGCTTTTTCAAACGCGTTAATAATACGACACGCAAAGTTCGATACGACTCCGACGTATCTGACGCACGCGCTATAATACGAATCGACGGAGGCTCGTCTTGCGGAATCAATTACCACGCGATCGGGCGTAAATCAACGAATGCTTGCGTCAAGAAAGATATGACGACCGGTCGAGAGATTTCGTGTTCCTGCGATTCACGACAATCGAATCGCGGCGTGCGTCGCTGTGGCTCACCTTGACGCGCGTATCGATGTAATTTGCATATGTTGCGAATGAAATTTTGCATCACGACAATACATATGTAATACATCTAAACGGTAAACATTAAGAAAATTAAAGCTATAAATTTCGGATATAAAAAATTTTTTGCTGCGGTAATTGTTAAAATGTCACACGGGACAAAAATAATGAATACACAACGTTTTGTGCGATGTGCAAAAGACAATAAATTAATTTGTGATTTAATTACTCGATTTAAACATGTATGTGTTTATTCGGAAATATTTTTGGGAGATTTTTCATCAGAGATTAACATTTAATGTTAGAAACATCTAAAAAAACTAAAAATCTATAAACGCTCTAATGAAAAACGTGAGATAATTATATTACTTGATGTAATTGCAGATACATACTGAGCTTTTGCGTAGAATAGACGAGTTTGCGAGATTTCGACTAACACAAATTGCATCCCAGATAGTATCCACCGTTTGTCCCTAACTCACATTTTCTTTGCTGTGCCGAGTTCGGTTTTTGTTGAGAGAATGTGCGAGGTGTGCCTGCTTTGAGAATCATTTCCGGCGATCCGGCGAAAACTCGCGTCTCTCCCGACGAACTCTCCGAGAATTGTCCTTTTCGCGAGTTCGTCGGGGTTACTGTAATAGAACAAGCCCCGATCGATATAGGGAGAGACTCGCATCACGCGAGCCGACGCGGGGCCGCAACGTTATATACATATATATAACGTTATATACATATATATGTATAGAATACATATAATCGTACATACTGTTGTTGTACGGCTCCAACGTGTGCCATCCCGACAGAATTTCAGGAATCACCGAGATATGCACTACCAACTACTACTGGCTACCCCCACATGTCAGGTATCACGAGAGTGTGTTGAGTTGCACGGTGTTGCGGATTTCTCTTGTTTCTCCTCCTCGACTATCAGCTCTCCCGCATTTTCTCCCCCGAGTTTTTTTTTTTTTTTTTTTTTTTTTTTTTTTTTTTTTTTTTTTTTAGTTTTTCATTTTTTCTCTTTCGGATTTTTTGCTGGAGTTTTGCTCGGTTGATACTGTTGTTCTCTCGACAGCATCCACGTGAATTGTAATACCGAAATAACGATAACGACACGTATTTTGTGGGAAACGTTGCTATCGTTGATTAATCGGATGTATGTGTGATGTTTAGTTAAAATTCTGGAACTTTGCGTTCAGTTTGGTTTGTTCAACGGGATTGTGTATATGTCTTTATCTTGTCTGGTGAAAATTGAATGTCGACGTTTACACGGATTCACGACGGTTAAAATTAATTATCTTGGAACGCGAAGAAGGAAATAATGTAAGCAAGTAACTGAAAAGGAATAAATATTTATTATAAATATTTTAGCAAAATTTATCGATATTAATGACTAAATTGTGTGATTGAAATTGATAAGAACATCGCGGGAATTCTCGATACAGTTTTGGTTAGCACAAGAAAATAATGAAACATTTAAATCTGCTTTTTTTTGACATTAATTGTAGTTAATGTTTAAAATATAGCCGATTAATTTTTTACACATGTTAAAAATGTCAGAGAATATAACCGGGCAACTTGCGAACGTTTACTTGTTTAATGGAGTAACACTTGAATCATATCAAATGGCATAGAAGATAATCGGCGATATTGACAAACGGAGACGCTGACTCGGAACGCAGCCGTAGTAGCGCGCTAATCTCTTTTTGTCGTGCTACCAAGACGATCGGATTCCCGTTCGCGTTGGTTTTTACCTCGAAACCGCACGAAACACGTTTTCCCCTTGATACATATCTCGTATCCACATACGAGACGCGAATGCACGAGTTCTCCGTTTCGTCTCGTTTTCTGAAACTGGTGCAAAATCGGCTTGAAGGTGCGTGCCTAAACATCTGCCGCCGTCGCAGCCCGAGCCGCTCATCTTCTGCATGACGAGCGTCTCGCGAAACACGTCCTTCGTCATCGAGTGCTGCAAAGTGGATTTTTGCAATCGGGATCTGAAACCCCAGCTGCACCCTCGCAACAAAGAAGGTACAGTCCAAATAGAACCTGGAAGTTACGAAAACTCTGCAGGTGGCACGGGCTTATGCTGCAATTTTCCCTTTTTCGTTTCTTTATTTCTCTTTCTCTCACTATGGCTTTGTTATCTCTGCGCGAGCTGTGCAATTCTTTTACTGTCTTTCCGTTTCAAAATTTTTTATAGTCGGTTCTTATCCTGCGTCGAACAGTGCAACGAATCAAGAGCCATTGCTGGAGAAAGTAATGTTGTAAAATAAACAATTTAATATAATTGCACTTCATTGTTTTTGTATTCGATTATTATTACATTAAATGTTCATTTTAAATAAATTTCTAAAATTGCACTAACAACGAGATTAATCAGAAACACGAAATTCAGAAGACAAGAAAAGAACGGAGGAAATTATGAAGAACTTTTTTTTTTATTAGTATTAAATGAAGACAAGTTTGTGTGATATTTTGTAGCACTTTTACGAAAAGAGAAAAAAGCATTAGAACAGCAAGAGAACTCGCGCGCGAATTAAAACCGTTTCGAGCGTCTGATAAAGTAGAAATGGTTTAAGCACCGGTTAGAGCGTTTTCATGTAGTCGCAGAATTAGCCGAGTGTCGTCGGCTATTTTTTATGGTCAGAATAATGCGTTACGTCATGGTCTCCGGCAATGTGCACGCCTTCGTCTTGCTCGCATACTATACTATCTTGAACTCGCTCTGATATTCGCTATCTGTCGTGTTTCTCGCCGTGTATTTATGTGTATCTCTGCGTATGTGTCAAAATTACTTGATGATATTTTGGGAGTAAAATATTACGGTCTAGTATGAGTTTTTCTTCCGATTCAAATAAAAAAGTTTAATCGGTCGATCGTGTTATAATTTCAATTATTTAAAAAGTAACGATTAATTTTTGTTAAACAAACAGAAAATATTTCTCTTAAAAAAAACATATTTCTCTGGTTTGATTAATTGCAAGTATTTTTTTTTCTAAAATGTCCAATGGATTTTGGCACACCGAATAGATTTCTCTATCCGTATAAATGTTACGTGCACTATATATACTGCGCAGTAGAAAGCTTCCACGACGCTGCAGCACGCTATACATGCGATGTATAAACACGCGATACATTACTTGCTCGTACGCGGATGCGCTCTCTCGTTCATCGCAAAGAGCAACGTGCCGATACTATTTTACATCGCTTGTTGAACCGCTATCAAGTATTGTAGAGTTATGTATAATTACAACTATAGCCATAGTGAGATACAGAGAATTGAATATAAGTAAATAGTATCATAGAATACGTAGTATATTATTTTATTACCTAAATTATATTATCTATATTCTGTAGTTCAGTAGATTAGTTCTGTAGTTTATCAGAGCTATACGTAGTTTCTGGGTACTTTATGGCAATAGTATTGTTCTTTCTAATCTTTCTTAATCTTTTACGAACAAATATGTAATATCTTATCTGTTCGATTTTCCTCGTTTTTTCCGAGCAGCACCATGCCCAGAATATATTTACACAAAATGAAAAATATCACAACGTAATACAAATTTTTCTAACGAAATAATCTCCGATCTCAAAATTATATAATAGATTATCGAAATGTTAAAATTGAAGATAAATGGAACTTAAAAGAGAAATGAACTATTGAAAACTTTGATAAATTGGAAATTATATAAAATACAAACGCGTGCGTATGCAATGTTTGGAAAACGATCAAAAATATGTTTTGCCACCTACGGAGCTTGTAGTTTCCTCAAGGCAATCTTCTTCTGTATTTTCTTACTTACCACATCCCATCGTACGCCGGAAGTCTTTCTGAGTGAACTCGGAAAGGACCGGTAGCATGTTGCCACAGCTCTCTCCTTCTCTGCACTCTTTAACGATCAGTAGTAAGTCTCGTAGCAAATCCGACACGCGTTGATCCACGAGAAAGGGTGGCTTTTGTAAATACTTCTCTCTCTGTCTTTCCGCCCTTTCTCATCCCGTAGAAAAATAGTAACCCTCAAACTCTCTGCGAAAAAAACTCTCTGCAGTTCTTTTTATTAACTTTTTTTTCACAACGAACAGTACAGACTTGACATGACTTCGTTATTATTAGTAGTGTCAAAGAACGAAATAGGAAAGTGACACGAGATGAGGAAACAAACACTCTGATTTGTGCCAGATCGAGATCGATGTTTTTATTTAAATTATTCTGTTATTGAGATTTATTTTCCTCAATTCTTGTGTCGAGTTTCCTTCAGTAATTTCTTTGCAGTGTAAATACAAATCTCTATTAGGGAATCTTCTTGAGAGATTGTGGGGGTTAAATAGAATTGATACTATTATCTCTTTTCTCTTCCGCGCATGTGCCTTCTTGTGTGACTATTATCTTTGTATAACTATTGTCTTTCTCGTTGTAGTATTTTTTTATTCAACTTGAAGTACATATTAAGATTTTTTCTTGTCAATGTTTATTATGAAATCCGATCATTGTTCAGAGTGCGTGTCGCAAGATTTGCATCTAATCTATTCGACATATTGTCTATAAAAAGTTTATTTTTAGATTTATCAGATATGTTTTGCACTTATGAGAGATATAGAATCTGATGCGAATCTTACGATATGCCGTTTCTTCTACGTATGTATTTAAGAAAAATAGAAGTCAGAGTTTTATAATATATTTTAGTTTTAAATATACAAAATTTTTATTAACGACATATTTTTAATGTGAAACTACAAGCTTGTTTACAACTCAGCTGTTATTGTCATTTCCACAATATTTTAGCACATATTTTTCTTAGACACGTGCGTAGACATTTCTGTTATAAACTCTATTGACAGCTTTGACTAGCTAACTTCTGAGTAAGAATCTTTCTTTTTGCTCAAAGCCATTGACATTTCTGTTGTATCGTTTTATCTCTTATTATTGTCCATTACACTAAAATTTTATCTGCGTGAAGAAAACAAAACCAGAAAAAATTCGATGATACATTTTTGTCTGGAAATTATAATTCGCATGTTATGTCATCTTCACCGTTCACGAACAGCGATAAACGCTTCCATCATTCTTTGGCAACGTGAGTGCCGAACACGCGATTTGGTTCCTTTTCCGCGACAGTACTCGTGATACAAATTATTTTCCCAGGTGTTACGATAAGATGAGGTTCTTCCCGGACACCGAACGGTCTGTCTGGTGCGACAAGAAAAATATACTAAGCGGCCCAGATGGCATCAAATTCGCAGTCGCCTGTTGCGATCATGCTGACTACTGCAATCGCGATCTAAGGCCCTCCTTTCGCTTCGCGAATCACCTCGAAGGAGGTACAATAAATCGGCAATCCAAAGCGACTGCCGCGTGAGATTTCTCGCTTCCAAGGTTGCGCCGCTCGCGAGGTTCGTTTTCCTTCCGCTTAAATGAGATTCTCGTTAGAACGAGCACTGATCAATAAACGTGAAGGATTCAATGGCGGGGACGCACACTTATTTACATTTTTACGTCATAAAATCGCCAGATCGGGATTTATTATCAAAATTTGTAGCTTTATTTATTTGAAATGTTTCTCAACGTCCACTTACACAAAATATGTGGTTTTTTAAATTGTAAAAAAATATGATTAATAAACATTAATTACATTCCAATTGTTAATATATTTGCAATATGCAGATTTTCTATAATAATAATTTGCACGATGTATTTTGTAACATGGATGATATTCATCAAGACACAGAGAGAGAGATGTCTAGTCGAATGCATTTCCTGCCTTGTCTGCTCTGAATGGATCAGCCGTCCGTGATGTGATGCCAGCGATAGCTTTTGCCTCTACAATCGCTGAGTTGCAACGAGATGATTTATACAGATAACTAACGGCCACGACATGTAATGCCGCGAGATATCGCACACAAAAACAAATTGATTAAATAATTCATTGCATATCGAGAATCGAATATCAAAGATGAATATCGAGCGTTCGTTTTTGTTGAAAATATATCGATGTAAATAAAAAAAAAGATTAATCTGAAATTTTTAAAACGACTAAAGTTTATTGCAATATTTTATTGAGAGACATATAAAAGTTTTTTAGTAGTCGACTGTGCTTGACAGGTTTTAAATCTATATATTTCTTTGTTTCACGACGATTTGGTAACTTCAAACGTGTTATTGCATCAACAACTTACGTAACAACTTATGTATTTAAAAGTCTCGGTTTATTCTCTCAGCGATACAACGAGGAAAGAGATTCGAATTCCTGGAAAGCAAGGAAGAAGCATAAAAATGCAAATCAAGCCATTGAATCCTGACTGGCGAAACTTTTTTGGGATTCTAATTGCATTTAAATAGCGCGCTTGAAAGTCGAACAGTGGCGAACTTATATTTTTTATTTCTCTTGTTTGTGTGTGTTTTTTTTTTTTATTATAATTTACAGAAATTATTTACACGAAGAAAAAGTTATTTTTTATACGAGTTGAATAGTTATTTGATCAAATAATCGAATAAGTTTTTTACGCTACTTTTGTCTTTCTATCGTGTGTTTAGTTTTGTTTTTTATTTTAATTTGTTCTAATTTATAATTTTTGCGACAACGTAAATTTGATCATTATTCGAATCATAGCGCGCGCATCGAATTTTGTGTTTTGCGGATCGGCGGGAAAAGGAACTTCCAGCGGCGAGACTTTGCCGAGGCAATATGCGTACGACAGTGATGAGAAAAGCGGGGGTATCGATTATCGATTTTCTACGCTTTTGTGAATTGTCTGGGCGCGCACTTTTCACACTTCTCTCTCTCCTCCGTATTTCCCCGTGTTTCCCATTCTCATACCATTTATCTTGCTTGTGCCGAGCTGACAAGACAAGGAACGAACAGAACGCCTGCCATCGATCGGCGATTCTCTTCATCGCATTTATCGTGTTTTTCCGCTGCAGGTAGATCTTATCTTGTTACTTAAGATAGAATTGGACACACACTTTGTTACTGAGAATGGCGTTGCCGTTTCGTTGCATAATGCGAGATATATTCGAATTACACAATGTATGTTATCTTCAGCGCGTTTAAAGAGATTATACAAGTATATATACTATATATATATATATATATATATATATATATATATATATATATATATATATATATATATATATATA
>QVNV01014397.1:0-56701 GCA_014825455.1 Pseudomyrmex pallidus | reverse complement strand
AACAAAAGAAAAAAAAAGTTTTAAACACTTTAGCTCCACAGAAAAATTATGTAAAAGTAATTTAACTGCGATCATTTAGTATTGACAGAATAGTTACTTCTTCTTTTCTTTAAAGAAAAAATGAAGTTTGGCGATGTCGTGGCGATGCCTTCTCACCAGACACATCTGTAAGAATATTGTTGCATCGATAGAGATTGAGACACGGAAGTAGTCGACAAACTTAGTATGACGTAGTAAGTATAATTGCGCTCCAATTTTGTACTATGTATATAACCAGATTTTTGTTCATCTAAACCAAAAAAAAAAATTTTATTAGTGCGTAAATTAATATGCTGGAGCTGTTTGTGTAAATTATATATGTAACCAATGGATAACGTCATTGTTACCAATAGGCAGTGTATGTACACACTGATAAAGATCTTACCCAAGGATCGAAACGTTTGTGATCTGCTTGTTATTTAACTAAAAAGAGGATAAATACGCTACTAAATCCTGTATATTGGCTCGTTCTGTCTTTCTATCACTTATTTGACAATTTCACGAGCATTTTGTATTTATTAAAAATACTCGGATTACACAACAATAACTACGAAATTGTACTAAAATACTTTCTTTAAATGAAGTATAGCAAAAATCAAAATAATCAAGATTATTTACATACTTTTTCTGTGGAAAGTGTTTATAAAACTTTTTGTTGTTTTCTGCCTAGAGAAAATATGTTAACGAAAAAATTGCCAGCAGCAAGACTCAACAATGAAGTGCAAAAAAATCATCGTGAATAGAATAAATTCAAGATTATGACTCAACGCACTTTACATCACAACCAAAAAAACTCAAGACTGCCTTGAGTTTAGCATATATTTTGTAAAATGACCTCGTTTTGCGTAAAAAGTCAAGACTAATATACACCTTCAAAATAAAAATATTAAATACAAGAAAACTTAGAGCGGCTGCATAAAAAACTAACGACATACGCACACTACACACGAACACAAACATATTCACATTATATTTATCTAAATTTCGATTAGAGTATCACTGTTAAATGATTTTTTTCAAGAGTGTATGTTATTTTATTAAAAAATTAAAAATAAGTACACACTTTGTAGTATAAAATTAATGGCTTGAAGAAAAACCCGTATATTTAATAAAAAAAAAAGCTGAATATTAAACTGACACACAATTTAATATTCAGTAGTGTAATATATTTGTAATATACACAGAAATTTGGTATATTATTTGCATTACATCCTGCAATTGATTTGAAGTCAGTAAACTAATGTTCCGTTAGTAAATGTAATACATCAGTAAATGTAAAAATAAAAAAAAAATAAAAAAATATATATATATATTGTTATTAATTCTTCGGTACTATTGTCAACTATATAAGCTGCGTTAGTGGAGCGCGCTATTTGCGCTATTGCATTATTCTATCTTTGTTTTTCATTCAATGAGCGACAAAGATATAATGATGCAATAGCGCAAATAGTGCGCTATTTTTCCGAACGCAGCCGAAGTCTATCTTACCTCTTTCCTCTAACAGATGTATTTGTGTTCTTTCCACTACTGTGCCAATCTTCTTGTGCTAGCCCGTTTTATACCTACGGTTACTTCTCAAGATGGCCGATTCTACAGAGAAGAACCGAGTGGGGAAATGTATTCCATTCACTGTAAACGATTATCTTTATTCACGATCATTTTTAATGACGGTTAGTTTACAATATTGCCTTTAACATTGCGCGCAATCGGACGATTTAATGAGCTGAATAAGTACACTGCATATATTTTTTAATTTTTTACATTTACTGATGTATAACGGAACATTAGTTTACTGACTGTAACAATGTTGTCTGACGATCTGGCCAAGAGCGACTAGAACCGGTTTTGAGAGAAATCGTCCTCAAAATCAATACCTGTTACCTATTCAAATCAATTGCAGGATGTAATGCAAATAATATACCAAATTTCTGTTCAAATCAGTTACAAACGACACTTCTATTACTGAAAAAAAAATATCATTGAATGCTGCAGTAAAAAAAAACACTGTTTATTTAATAACATTGATCGACATCGTCGACCAAATATATCCGAAATAATTCTTACCAAGTGTAACGAAAATAGCGCTTATTTAAACGTACGGTATACAGTGTTGTAACATATTGATAGTGAATAATCATGGCAGATAAAAACGATGTTTTTTTCAAGTTAGAGAAAGAGATTGTATGTTCGGCGTTTTTGAAGTAAGATATGATTTTTCGCAACATTCGCACTTTCTATATCTCGATGAAAAGTAAACAACTCACCACAAAAAATTACTAAAAGATCTAACACAGACGATTTATTTAAAGAAATTATACGTCCATTTTACACGCCGCTTCGCGATTAGGAATGACTTCGCACACAAGCAGGTTTTGGAAACATGTTTTTTGTCTCAAATTCTTCCTGTCATTAAATTAAAGTTGCGTCATCTCTGAATATAAGATTAACGACCGGTTACTTCAAGTATCGAGTACTTCAAGTATAAAGCAAAGTCTATGAAAGTATATATTTGTTTTTTACTTATTGCCACACAAAAATTTATATTACAAATGCTGAGAGAGAGAGAGAGAGAGAGAGAGAGAGAGAGAGAGAGAGAGAAAGAAAGAGAAACATATATAATATTTCAAATTCACAGTCAGTTTCACAAGAGTGTTGAAAACGATATCTAGAAAAGTAATTGATATTTTTCAAAACTTAAAAAACAGGCTTACAGTACATGTAAAAAACTACGACGCAATTACACTTAATATAGTATGGAGAAGAACCTTCTCAGAGTCGCAGACAAACGCAGATGATTTGATAGCTCGTTTCAATAATGTTAATTTTTGCACCGCGTGCAATCGGCATGTAGATAATTTAAATAAATACACACAAGAAACAAACAAGATTAGTTGTCCTGTGGCCAGCAAAAATATTTGCCAAACCTATTAAGATTTTTGTTTTGCTAACTAAAGATCTTGTAAGACTAAAAATCTGTTTCCAAAAGTCGTGTGTGAAGCCACTCCTAGTTGCAAAGAGGCAAAGTCCCCTTGCCTAAACGCGACATTTATGAAACTTTTAAAAGAAACAGCGTCGACAAAAAAACGGTTTTCTATCATATGATTAACAAAAAAACTTTGATGAGTATACTGAATTTTTGTTTTATCAACAAAATCTTTAGTTAGTAAAACAAAAATCTTAATAGTTTTGGCAAATATTTTTGCTGGCCACAAAACAACTAATCTTGTTTGTTCCTTTATGAAAAAAATAAGATTAGATTAAATTATATTAGTAGCTTTATTTATAAAGAGAAAAGAGAGAGAAAGAGAGAGAGAGTGAAAAGATAAAAAACAAGTGCTTATAAAACTAGTCGTGCTTATAATCCTATTTTCAGAGATGCCGCAACTTTAATTCAATAACGAGAAGAATTTGGTCTTGTAAGACTAAAAACCTGTTTCCAAGAGTTGCTTGTGTGTGAAGCCACTCCTAGTTACGAAAAGGCAAAGTCCCCTTGCCTACACGCGACATTCATGAAACTATTGAAAGAAACAGAGTCGACAAAAAAAATTATCGCCGCTATCAACGTGCAACATAAGTGATAGTGAAGTCACGACGAAATTTCACAAAGAAAAGAAAGAAAGAGAGAAAGAGAAAAAGATAGAAAACTAAAATACAAGTGCTTACAAAACCGAGCATTAATCTTATCTTCAGAAACGACGTAACTTTAGTTCAATGACCGGAAGAATTTGATCTTGTGAGACGAAAAACAAGTTTCCAAACGCTGCTTGTGTGCGAAGCCATTCCTAGTTGCGAAAAGGCAAAGTCCCTCTGCCTACAAGCATACAACACGAACAAAATTACAACTCTTGATTAATTTTATCGGTCATTTTTGTAATTATATTTTTTATAAATATAATTTTAACAAAAAATAAGCGACGCCTAAAATCTCTTGGACACTACACAGGAGAGTGTCGTTTACAACATATGTCAAGGTCAACGTAATCAGATCTTAATCTTCTATACTCAATAATTAACCAAAAAAATAGTTCAGCTTCGCATCGCGCTTTTGCCATGATTGATCTTTACACGTATCGAACGAAGCGCGAGAATCGAATCGACGAGCGCGGCAAAGTTCGCGCACATAGCAAAGAACAGAACTAAATCGATGACACAAAGAACATTTTTATTTACTGAGTTGTGTGTGTGTGTGTGTGTGTGTGTGTGTGTGTTGTGTGTGTGTGTGTGTGTGTGTGTGTGTGTGTGTGTGTGTGTGTGTGTGTGTGTGTGTGTGTGGTGTGTGTGTGTGTGTGTGTGAATCGTGTAGTTGAAATATAAACAGTTAATAAAATGCATTTGGTTTGAGTTCTGCTATATATCTACAATACTTTTTTGACATTATCGATAAGCCGCTAATATTGATATACGCAGAGAGAAGACTGTACTAATAGATAATACCAACTAATAACTCTAAAAAAAAGCACATACCTTCTGTAATAAAAGCTAAGTTGCACCGGACTAAATTTGAAACAATATTACAATTTTGCTCTGCTGGCAGTTCAACCCCTTTTAAATGCAAAAATCACTGCTTTCCGGGGCGGTAATTAAAAAATCAAGGCCTGTTATTCCTAGATCTCGTCAAGACGTATCTAATCATGTGGTTTTTATTTCGATTATCTCAATTTTTCAATTTTGCTCTGCTGGCAGTTCAACCCCCTTTAAATGCAAAAATCACTGCTTTACGGGGCGGTAATTAAAAAATCAAGGCCTGTTACTCCTAGATCTTGTCAAGACGTATCTAATCATGTGGTTATTTGTTTGATTATCTTATTATTTCGTTATTGTTCTTGACTTGTACAAGGAAATTTTAAATATCATGTAGGCCATGAGTGAAAAAATGAAATAATTTCTCTTGTTTTTTGTGTAGGTGGACTGCTTGTGCACATAGCACAGAATAGAATGACACCGTGTTTTCATAGCACGGAAGAGAACCATGTTTATTTGTGTCGTTCGCATCGACAAGTTCATCGTTTACATGGCTACGTAGTTATCAATTTGTTCTCCTCGTGAACTTAGCGCTGGTTTACAGGGCGGATAAGCTATTGCAATTTTGTATATGGCCTTGGCCGGTTTCAGTTTTCTGGTATAATCGAATTCTATGCGTTTATAAACGCATTCAAGAATCTGTATGATATAAATTAGAAAAACAACGAATTAAAAGTTAAGTAAAATTAAATAGAAAATTAAAAATAATAATAAAAATACACTTTCGTATTTCATATATATATATAAAGTAAATATGTTTACAGTACCGAGAGAAACATTAAATAATATTTGTAAATAATGATGTAAAACATTGTCAGTTTGACATGCAGAATATATATGTACATAGACAATTTATTTCAAAAAATGGTATATCTTAATTAAAAAGTATGTGTGCAAGTAGTGTATCTGAGGAAAAGTTAAATTAAATAAAAATGTTTTACTTTAATATATTAAGTAAAATTAATTGTTTTTATAAGTGTTGTAACAGGCTTTATATTTGAGTTTTCTAAAGTTAGTACTTATTTAATAAAGAAATATTAAATTATTAACACACACATTATGCGGGAAAGCTATTAATACCGCAGTATTAACACCAATTATTATCCTTATTATGCAGTGTTAACATCAATTATTATCAATTATTATCCTTTTCTAAAAATAACCGCTATTGATAAATTTTCGAGAGACAAGGAATAGAAGATCTAAACAAAATTTTAACAAAAACGCTCTAATATAAAAAGAAAAGAAATATAAATATAAATAAATTGTGAAAACTACACAATGTAAAAATATAGTGTTGTGTAAGTTTGAACATACAAATAAGTTATCGTAATATTACATGAATCGTATAATAATCAGCAATAATTATTGATTAGTCTATTGATGAGCGTAGATGGATAATATTATAGTATAACAATTTTTTTGTGAACTAATTGTATTTCAGAATCAGAAACTATAACTTTTAGCTATCATATAAAAAACGCCTTAATGCTATCATAAATGAAAAATTTTATCTCAATATATATTTTTTATTTTAAAAATCAAAACTGTCGTCATAAAAGTCATATGAATAATACTCATAAAATTAGTGTTGCCAGTTACGTTTTTTTAATGACATTAAAACGAAATTCGCATTTGGGGTAAAATTTCATCTATGATAGTTTTTAAGGATTAATTACAAAATTATAATGTGACATCAACGAAATCGTATTTACGTTTAAATAAAATAGTTTTGTATTTTTAAATTTTAAATTTTTTACATTACGTAAATCCATTTAATGTTATCGTGACACGCGCGTTTCGACGCTTCTAGGTGGCACACGCGCGATTCCGCGCTTCAGTATTGCTTGGTCTTTCGTCGGAGCGTGTTGCAGTATCTGTGCAGATCAACACAGACATAGTGTCCTCATGTCGCAAAAATCAAGAGCAAGTGATATCGTTATTTAGAAATTATTTACTTACCGATAGTATTGAGTTTGAACAGATTGCCGCGTTTGTTAATACACGTATCGATTATTCGTGAAGTGTGCAAGATTTTCTAACTGTTTTGCATATGTCTCAGTCTTTAATTTGTTCTAATTCCATTAGTTTTTATCTTAATTTTCTGAAAGAATGTAGTATCATAAGAGTGTCTGTAAATGAAAAGCAATATCATTGGCACATATTTCAATGTTTTATAGTTATTGATATCGTTTCTACTTCATTACAAGAAAATTTAGTGGATGTATGTGATATATAACGAGTAATTAGAGCAGCGCGTTCAAGTGGTTTAACTGTTTGGGTTTGCGCAAACTTCACACTACATAAAGCAGTTCGCGCACAATGCAGTCCCTTTCAGGGGCGCTGATCAACAAGTAGTTTGCACGTACATATGTTCGCGTTCGCAAGACGTTATTCGCATGACTTTTTTCGCGTCGGGATTACGCTCGCAAATATGTGACTGTTTTAGTGTTTCCAGTCTGTTCCGTGTTTTCGCGTAATATTTTAAAGCAGAAGGGATTTTCAGTGATAGACGATAATCTCGCGTTGTGTCAAAGCTATTTATCATTGCTCCTCTTGCGAATGAAATGTTGCGAGTTAATTTAAAAACTCACAATCAGATTATTTTTAGGGAACGACTGACATGTAAAAAAATCTAGATTATCGTTAAATTGCTCTAAAAGAACAGCACAAATTTAAAGACTCAAGTTAACGGACTCAATTATCATTTTTTTAACGGATTTATATCATCTTTTCGGACTTTTCAAGTTAGTTCAGTGTGAGAAAGTGACGTGAGGAGATTATACGTGCTTCGAAATGTTCGTGTTTCCGTTTCACAGTGAGCCATTATCGTAAACGCATCAGTGAAATGTTCTGCCGTGAAAAATTGCCACGAGACACAAAAAGAAAAGAAGCTAACATTGTTTAAACATGTGATTCGACTCTACGACAGTGTGAATTATTACGTTGATTCGTTAGTGGATTCGCGAAATCATTTTAATCGCGGAAGTAAACGCGCTGGGGACGCATTCGGTACCGATAGCAGGACTCTATAAGGTAGCGGTGACGTCAATGCACATTTGCGCGCGAATCTTCGCGTGGGCATGGGATCTTTTTGTCGGTAGCGCAGCGTACCCGATGCAGCAAGTAAGTTTATTATCCGCTTTTAAGTTCTCAGTTTCTCTCAACGCCGACCAAAGAAAAGATAGCAATGTGGAAAATGTAGAAGTCTGAAGCTGCAAAATTGATATTTAACTATATTATTTAACTATATCGATATCAATAAATTTTATTAATTTTGCAAAGTGCTCTTTTTGCAAAGAACACCTTCTGTTCTTACTTTCTCTCTTAGACATATAATTATACACATGATAAAATATATATATTTGATTATATATTCAATTATAATATGTTTGCAATTATCATATATAGAATTGCATATACTATTAGTTTATAAATATTATATTGTCTTATTTAAAATAACTATATATACATATGCACAAATATATGAAGCAAACAACCTAAGAGATGTAGATATCTTGTACTATATGAAATTATAGTTTTTGTGTTTTATATTGTACTAGTGTAAAAATTATTTTGCAAAGTACACACTTTAATTTCTATGTTTCGGTGCGCTGCTGTCTTAAACCAAGCATATGGCTCGTCAAAATCGAGAGCTTGTGTTATACGTATCGATAACTTCATGGTAGATACGCAGTAAAAGCGTCAGAAATAAAGCTGCGAGAACGAGGGGAGAAGTCTGTCAATCGAACATTCAATTTCCACCGTTTAATTGTTTTTCGAATTGTTTTTCTGAACGAATGGATCAAAGAAGCGTGCGCTAGAAACGAAATGGAAATCTTTACTTTCAGCAACGGTTGTTCACTTTTTCCTTTTGTTTGTTTTTTCTTTTAGTCATAAATTAAATTTACACATTTAAGGAAGATATGCAGGCAAATTCGAGCCAGAACACAGGATGTTGTGTTCAACATTATTATTTTTTCATCAAGCTTTGATCAAGTTATTACACATTTAACTTTTGAAATTCGTGAATTCCAACATATTAAAATGCTGAACAGTTATATCACAGCCACATTCTATGTAATTTTATTTCTTCAGAGATGAGTTGGGAGCAACATCGTCGTATGCGCGAGTAGTAAACATTTATATCTACTTGTAATTTAATTTACTTTATCAGAAAAAATATCGACAATTTGCGCTCTTTGATACATTCTCTCTTTACTCACACAGAATGATATTAATTTAGCAAAACAATAACATTTATAGCAATAATATATGTACTTTTTAATGTTTACTTTGTTGTTTTTCTTTCATTCTTCTTGCTTTTTACGCGAGCGAACATCAAGATATGTTTAGCGCAAAATAAATCAAAAATATACGAGATTGTATAACACACATAACGAGTCTTAATATAGACGGTAAAGCTTAAGACTTCTACATAGAGAGACGGTTTTGCGTCACGAGAGAAATATATCCTGAAAATATTCGCAATTAAAATTACTCTACAACTGTTTTTATTTGATATTTTATACCGCGTGAGATTATTTTAACAACCTCATAATTTGTTTATGTACGAAAGGTTGCGCTTCTTCTAATAAATTTTCATCATCTATGCATAAAAATTACAATCTCTGTCAAATTATATGTATAGTAGAGAGAGGACGATCGAAAAAAATATATATATAATAACACACTGTCGATTTGCAAAACGTCTCATTTAAATAAATAATCGAATTTATATTTTTATACGAGTTTAAATTAAATCAACATGAGCGCGATCAACATGAGTATATATGTATTACTATGGAAACATATATGTTAGATTACAAATTTATATTTTATAATGAGAGAAAATATTAATATGTTTTTTAACGTGTAAGAGATATAAAACTCAGATAGACACTATATAAAATATTCACACAAAAACACTTTTTTTTTAACGTAATTAAAAGTCTCAAAAGCTTGTTAAAGATTGTTTATTTATTGAGATATATATATTTTTTATAAGTTTTTTTGCAAAAAGCAATTTATTTTAAATATTCGATAATATTATTTTTGTCGAGACTTGATTTTGAACTGGATTACGTGCTTATTGAACGTGTGAGTTTAAAATATCAATAGGGTTTTCATCCCTCGCTGCCAAATCTCGATATCAACTTCGTCCTCTCATAATATTTCAGCCACCAAACCTTTTAAATACATCGGCACGCGTAATAAAACCTTAAACGGTGTTTTCTTTCCGGAAAGATACGTGAGAGATAGTTACACCAGCTTGTGATGCGTAGTTCGCGCGTACGGTATTTGCATACAGTGTGTTCCCCATTAGCTAACAACCTAATTATGACTCTCCGCTGTACGCCCGCTTCGCCGCCGTCCATCGCTTTGTTCGTCCCTTTTCCGTAAAGTTACCGATGTGTATATACCCTCGAGGTTAACATGGTCACGATTTTGGCCTCGTTTACGTATTATTATTAGCACGGTAGCAGGAAACGCACAAAAATCTGAAACTCCCGCATTAGGCTTTTGTAATACATCAATACATGACAGTAGTAATAAGATATGTCTTGGAGAAAATATATTTTAGTCAAATGGAAAAAATACACTAATGTAAAAATAGTTCTTTTGTATCGAATACCATTTCTTGCTATAAGAGATATAAAACTCAGGCGGGACAATTCGGACGTAAGATTGAAAGTACAAATGCGATGATGTGGCCTTTTTAAACATTTATCTTTGCATATGTCCAATTTCTTCCTGATGTCATTTTTTCTCTCCCTGATTGTTCGATATATATTATCTACAAAATTTACAGATCTTTTCAAATTTTCGAAAATCAAATTGTGTAGGAAAGTCCATTTAAAGATACACACACACACACACACACACACACACACACACACACACACACACACACACACACACACACACACACACACAGTAATGCGGTTTTAATAAATATAGTTATAGAGACATCTAGCGCAGAGAAACACGAAATGCAAATTATGCAAGTCTTTCAAATATTCCGGCCGATTAGATTATAATGCTCTGAACGCGTGCGGACGCTGCGGTTCTCGTGAAATTTGTTCGCAAATTAACATGCACGTTAATTCCCATATTAATTTCTCGATTTAACCGTTTATCATGTGTTAACAATATTAATTCGCGTTCACGTTTACGTAGAAACAAACAAAGCATGTTTACTTTCGTAAATATATTGATATACACGAAAATGTTCTCTGGACGACACAATGAAACAACGTTATTGTTACTGACTAAGATCTGCACTGTGGTATATGTATTTATTTTTGTGTTACTAATAATACCGAATTAATTAATTAATACCAATGAAAGGAAAACTTGTATGCTACTCATCGTGTACACACAGATGAAAAGAACAATGGTGGATAATTATGCAGTTACAGGAACCGCCTCCCGATCTCGACAATTTTGATATATGTATTTTGATGTATATTATATTATCGTCTGATTTAATACTCTGTTTCAATTATAATTATTACGAAATGGGATTACATTGCGTCAGCAAAGATAATTTTCTATCGCAGTAGAGATCGTAAAACCGTTTAATGTTTGCAAAAATTAATTTTCTTCACTGCTAAAATAATAGGATTGATAAAAATTCTAAACTTCGTCCGCGCAATTATACAAAGGCTCCAATTGAGTATTTCCTAATTATTATTTATATTGTCGTTATTTGTGCACCATTATTCTGTATGTATACATGCATACATTGTAAATATTTTTATTTAGTTTACTTGAAAGAATGTACTTTAAAACTTGTGTGTGTGTGTGTGGCAAAGTTTATTTTTACCTTACTTAACTGCATATATACATATATATTCATATTAAACTATGCATATATATTGTCTCGAACGTTGGCAGTAACTTTCTCAATACATCAACTTCTTGTGATGCGCTAAGTCACGTTACTTTCCACAACAAATATTGCGGCAAGTATTGTGCACCGACGTTTGATCTCAATCCTAAATAATACGGAGTTATAAGCTTGTTTTCCCGGCGAATTGACGCGGATCGTGAATAAAGTTGCCGCACAATTTGTTTCTATGCGATAAGTCGCAAGTTATTGCCGAGAATCTACGGCTCAAAGCTTTTCGAAGCTCTCAGAGGGGAAAAAAAACTCAACGTTATTATAGTCACTATTTCCCCGTCTTGTTACTGTTAATTTGCACCGACCTGATTCACGGTTATCATAAATTTACGATAAAACGGAGATTAACGTTGCTCGTTAATTAATCGTCTGTGACGCTGGTTGAGCAATTTTTTTGCAAATCTAACGTGCGTCTTTTAAAGGAAAAAAACTGTTTCCTCTTCAAAGACATTTTTTTACTTTTCTCTCCATACATATACATTTATATACATGTATGATATGTATGTATGTGTGTGTCTATAAAATTAGTATTATAATATTTATACTTTAATATTTATATTATAAAAGTAAATATAAAAATATTGCAAATAATCATATACCTGAACGTATGTGCTTATAGATATCTAAGTAGACAATTCTTTTGATGGATCATTTTACGACACTTATAGTTCGATCTTGAAGAATTGTACGATAAACAAGAAAATTCGCTTCTAAGCTTTTCTCTGAGGTTTCATTGAAAAGTTCGCGCGTAAAGAAAGTGTAGAAAAGCGTGACATCTCACTTTGTTTGGCATACAACGCCATTCGATACGTCAAACGCGTTAAACGGGTTATTGATATGTCACGGTCAGCAGTTTTTTACTCTCTGATATTCTATTTTTTACTTACATTCTAAAAGATCGTGTTACTAATCTAGCGAATACGATACACCAATAAAGATGTGCCATCCTTACGCGATTACTACTTTTTATACGTTACCGTTTCTCACGGCGCTTTGAAGGCTACTCGTTCTTTATGAGGTATCGAGTTTCCAACAGAAGGCCAAAGGTCGTTCTCAGTTGCAACGAGTTGGAAGATTTTACGCGCAATAATCATTCGTATATATATATACGACGCTGTATTTAATTAAAAAGTTATGCTGATGAGCATAGCGAGATGTTGTATAAAGTGTATTTCTGGGTCGAAAAATTTATCTTCCGATAAGAGAGCGTACCGGTATCGTGAGTTTTCGAAGGAGCCTCACCTGAGAGATGGATGTTCCGTTTTATGTGAAACAAAGCTATTGGCGAAATGAAGAGAGATTAGTTGAAAGATCGAGGGGAAGCTCTTTCTGTAATTTGATTCTTTCTTTTGGGGAATGTGCTTCGATAACTGTTCCAAAAGAGCGATACGTGTTCGTGAAACAAAGCAGACGATCTTTCGAGAATTCTTAGATACAAAGAGATCGTTATGTAATTAACAAATTACCCACTAGTTTTTGTTCTCGTGGTTTAATTTCGATTTCTTCATTATTTTCCAGTTCATAATTACTTAAAATTAAACAATTGATTAAAATGTTTGACGTTTCATATTATATATTCAACATTCATCTTCTATTTTTCGTAGAAAAAAGATTTAGAATGAGATAAGCGATACATTGAAGATAGAGCAAAATATAAAAAAGAAAAAAACAACAGAGCGAAATAAGATCGAATACCTACAACAATTTTATTTCGAGCTCGCGCTATTCTTACTCGTCAATCAATTGTATCGACATATCCATGTAATGTTTCACAAGCTGATACTGAATTCCATCAGGCTCAACAGTTCAATTTATCTTTGCCGGTTACGCAGAACGTGCTTTGCTTGAAGGTTGAGCGTGCGTGTGCTGGATATTGGGATCTCGGCTTAGTCCCTTGAGCTCCATCCCAGTGACTTCGGGAACGTCAATGACGATGTGTTAACTGTTATTTTCTTTCGTAGAACGCGAGATTTGCCAATTTCTGAAAATTTATGCTGAAATAAAGCCGTTGAGTTTTCCGATGCTCGAAATAAAAATTTAAGAACTAATTATATTTAATGTGTGTAAAAATATTGAAAGTACATTACAATATTTTTTAAACAAATCTATTTGCAACGTAAAAAATCAATGCGTATCTTTGGACAGAGAGAGAGAGAAAATTTTCTCTTTGAGAAAAATGTTTCCCCGAAATATAAGAATTTTATAACGAAAAGTCGATCTTTTTTATTGGCCAAGGTTGGAAAATAACTAACGATTACGTACGCATAGATTATGTTACTAGTTTATCGATTTTTAGACAAGACCAAACACGTGTCCGCTGCATGTGTCCGGTGACGCTTCACGAACACCTGTAGATCTCGGCGTGTTGCAAGCTGTGTCATTTATCGAGCGGGCAGCTATTTATGCAATCGCATTGTTCTTATCATAAGTACAGCTAATTCTTGTTGTCGTTTTGTTTTTTTTGCTCGTGCAGCGAGCACTCTCGCTTAACGAGAAATAATCAACGTACAATTTTTCTTTTTTCTTTTTTTTTTTTTTTTCATACGCAATTTGTAAAATATGTATTTACGCAGAGTGTATGTTTTTACAAGTAATCCACAGATGCGGCGCATTTATTATGCAGTTATAATACGACACACGTCGTTCTTTTACATTTATTTGTTGCGAGAAACACTTTACTTAATAAAATATTTATCTCAAAAGAAGCTTATGTCTACAGATCTACAGCGTGCTCGATGGGGCGCTCTCTATGACAGTCCATTAGCTAATAAGACAGTCGAAACTTTCTCCGATAGCTTTACGAGTAAACATGATCTTTGACACAGAAAAAAATTTAACTGCAAATTTGTTTTATTTTATTTAGCGAGCGTGTGGAGATGAACGAGTTACAATTACAAAATAAAAAAAAAAAAAAAAAAAAAAAAAAGATTTGTTGCCTTACGGATTAACGATTGACGTTTTCTCTTCGTTAATTTTTCTCAAGGTTTATTTCATCCAAATCTCCCTAAGAAATAGCCGGAGAGAGGATATGCCCTTTTGCCCGGATTAAGCACTTTGCCGCCTAATTTGTACGTAATGGCTGAATCTCATTCTCATCACAACGCCACTGGAATAAGATGCCGGTCAAAATGAGATTTCGTACGGTAGAGAGAGAAAGAGAGAGAGAGAGGAAGAGAAAGTTGATATTGTAATCGAAATTATATCTTTGAATATTGTTGCAACTCAATTTTGAAAAATAAACATTTATATACCTAATTCCATATACCTGATATGAGTTATATGTGCTGATCGCAATATATTTTGTGCGGTAAATTTTTAAACGTTTCGTTATTGCTTTTATTTCTTTCGTTAAATTTCTATACGAGTTGCAATATCAGTCTATATATGATAGTGATTAAAGATAATCGATTCGACCGCTGGACTGAATAAACGCTACAAGTGGAAAAGCGGTTATCTGTTATTGGGATTTGCTTCGAGAAGTGGCCGTGGATCTTACGGAAAGAAAGTACAGCTGAGAGAAAAGCCTTTCGATCGATATGTAATTACAGTTTGTGGTCCGCGGGGCAACAGAGCAGCTTTACACCGAATAAATATTTGCTACGATAAATAAACAAATAACATCTGCGCGCTGCGTTTATTTGATACGGGAGGAAAAAGATGCGGATTAAACGCGAAAAAAAAACAAGTACGGTTTTTTCGAATCGTGATTAGACACGATGATATATATTAGTCTTTCAGGTAGCAGAGACGTAATTGTAATCTTGATCATTTTTATCATGTTTCGCGACATTAACTAGTGTTCTAGTCTATAATGACGATCTTCTATATATATAAAAAAACCTGGTCTCTGCTGAATAAAAAAGTTCTAAACATGCATCGGTTCGCCGCTACTCTGCACGGCATTATTTAATGTCAACGTATATATACGAGAAGTTGCGACGACAAACATGAGAATTGCACTGTTCCAATGAATCTCAACGGAGATAAAATTTTATTTTATTTTATTTTTTTGCCGGTTTGTATCTCTCTGTGTTTTCTATGCATTTATTCAGTCCTATGCATTATTTCAGTCATACAGGCCACACGATTGTTCCGATAATTATTCTAGAATTTTTCTTGTTAAAAATATTCTCTCAAATAATTTCAGGGTTATACATAATAGTGTTTCTAAAATTATTACGATATAATGTTTGTTTGAATTTCTCGTGTAACAAATACAATCTCGCTACGTGAAAGGATTACGACTATTGATGGAATATTGAATGAAATTTCGTTATGACGAAAATGTTACAGCGGTATTCGTTACAATGGAATTTCATTGTGTATTCAATAAGAGCTCTATGGATTTTAATGCTGTTATGAAACGCTGAATGTTGAGTTTAGAATTGAATTCTTGCGTCATTTGGAACAAGCTGAAGGACAAAAAAGGAATTAAAAAAAAAAAAATAAATAAAACCGTAATTATATGACGAGTAAGAAATTTTATATGTGCATAATTTTATTTGTTATTTCCGTATATTCGCGAATTCCGTCAGTCGAAAAAACCGGTTGCGTAATAACAAAAGCCATTTTTTCCGGCGCAGTGAAGCTACGTTCGTTAATTAGATAATTTCCTAGTAATCCACATCGAGTATTCCGACGCGCGGAATAATCATCTTCCCAATTATTCTCACGCGCGGTGATTTGTATTACGTGACGTACGCAATACATCCTCACATAACGAGCCGTGTGGCGCGTCTCTGACGTTATCGATCAGAGCAGACATGTCAAATTCTTCGCTGTTATCTACTACCGTGTGAAACAAGTAGGAAAGTGAAAAGTGATTCATAGTTTTTAACATCTGTTACAATTAAAAGATTATATATTATAATAATTTTAGTTTTAAATTTTTATTCTGATGTATATATATATATGTTATAGACGTGAAAATTTAGAAGCGTCTTCGTGGCAAGTATATAAACAGGAAAAAACAGCTTATCCAGAACTTGGTGTATTTTTCTTTTTTCACGAGACGATAGATCACAGTGCAAAGCGCGATTAACAGATATTGCGATTGGAAATAGGCTACTTGATGTGATGCGCCATTTGTAATTCAATTAAGCATGTAGAACTTATTACAAACGTTTGTCTTTGCGTCAGATAATTACATTTCATGGTATTGTAGACACAGCCATCAGTTCGCAACCCGCGTCTCTATTTACTTCAGTGATAATAAATAATGCAGTTATAACTAAATTTAGATCCGCGAACTACGAAAGTTCAAACAAATTTTCACTAATTATTAAACACTGAAGAAATTTAAATTAAAAGTTGCTAAAGCTTTCTCTTTGCCATCAACATATCGTTAACGTCACGATATTGTGGGTGTAACAAGTTTAAATAATCGATTGGTACAGCAAAGTATTTTCTGTTTCTCATTAAACGATGCAGGTATAAAATCGATGTTCCTTTGATTGGATTTGCGAAGCATCGATAGCTTGTAAATTGCAATTTAAAATGCACATCTTCTTAATGTATATAATTAGACAAGAAAATTTTTATTTCTCTGTTTTAATGTGTAAATAAAAAATCGAAGAGTTTTTCATCTTTTTGGAACTTAAAGTTCTAGTGACAATAGCAAGATATTCAACAATGAACAGTATTCTTTAAATTTACGCTGTATATTTTATAGCATTCTATTTTCCTCGCATTGCTCTCGAGCGTGTGTATATTTATCACGTGTTTTTGTTCTTGTTGACAGTCCGTGGGAATAGAAGTGCGGGTGACCAACGAGATATCCGTGGTCTCGACGGAAACAAATGTTGTCCGGGATGCAGCACCACCTTGGACTACCACATCGGCTCCAAGTCGAACCACTCCGCCAACGCCCACCAATCCACACCCACAATACTTATCGCCTCACGTCCTTCACGGGCGGAATTCGCTTTGTTCTGTAAATGGTAATAAGATCTTGCAGTTATATTACCTTGCATGAAGCGCATCACGCATTGAACAAAAGAAAGAGTCACGCTTTTTCTTCTAATGGTTTTATTTTCTACCACAATCAAGATTGCTTGAATAAAAGAAGGCAGACCCATATAATATATCATCTATAATATCGCGGCAAAATAAAACATCCTAGACACCGCATTCCTTCTCCATTGTGTACGAGACGTTTTTAATTGTTTAAAATTTACAAATAAAGCACATAGAAAAATGTTTCTCTTTTAAAAATAGCTATTTTATTAATATAATACATTTAAAACTATTACATTATACATATATGTAATGTAATATTTTGTACAAGTGCATTATTTAGTTATTTATTTATTTATAAAGTACATTTATATATTTCAAATATAATTTCGCTATTTTCTTATTGACTAAACTACTGCGAGGAAGTCTCGTGTAGTTTTGAAATTGACTTTACGAGAGTTAAAACGAGTCTCGCACATTTTCTGCGTGCGATGAGATCGAGATTGATCATTATTACTAATCCCACGTGACGGCGATTCTTTTGCCTTGATACTTTCAGATATTATATCCTTATATAGACACAGTGCGATTTTATCCTTAGGAAATGCAATAAATAAAACAGATTACGCGTTCCCTCAAAACTCTCAGATATGTCGCACGCTTTGCTTTGCGATAATTTCTCTCTAGTTCGAAGATTATTACATTACAGATTACACGCGGAGAAGGCGGCCTATGACACTGCGCATCGGTCCTCGTCTGAGTCTTCCGAGCAAAAGCACATCCGCTCCCACCACAACTACAGACGGGGAATGGCGTGCACTTAGGTGAGTCTAATAGAATCTCTCTTGCTGTTTCCTGTAATACCCGTTTCCACGGCAATCTGTTTTGCTCTTGCGGGTAAACTCCACCCGTCACGTCGAGTCGGGCGCGCAAACATTAATAGAAGCTCATTGCAAAAGCAGATTTTGCTTACGGTAGATATTACGTTGCGTTAAACCGATAATCGAATTAGATGTAAGTGTAACTGTGTGAAAATCAGAGAATCGTAATATCTGCGTACGAAGCAAGAAAGCTTGTACACTTTTGTAAGTTTCCCGTGTTCAAACATGTACGGTATTGCGATAAAATAAATGCGCGAATTCAGAAATTGTCACGCGATACTTTTACAAAAATTTATTAGTACCGGTGTGATCACCATGATACTTATTTTGAGTAATAAAAGTACTGTTCAACAACAGTAATAAATTTTTGTGAAAGAGTAACATCTCAATATCTAGTACAAACTATTAGTAATTAGTGTATTTGAAGCAAACAAGCTTTCGTTAATATGAAAAACATATTAAGGTATCACGCGGCTAATTAACTCTTGTTAAACACTTCACAAAAATCCACGTGTGTTTATTAACAAACAAATGTAATAAATACGTATGTTATTGTCATGATAATTTGATTGAATATGTCGTTGTTAATATAAAAATTTGCATGCTTGTGGAGATTGATCTTAACATTGCCGAGTGGAACTAAAACAAATGAGAGAATCTGATCTATTGGAGATTCGATCACACAGCGAAATATAAATTTCGCACTTCGGCTATCTGTGTGTTATATAGAGAATAGACAAGGAAGTTACATATTTAAATATATTACTTGTCAGCCAACTAAAGTGATGTGTATTAGCGCTGTTTGCGATTGCTCTTATCATATCTTGCTTATCATTCCATGTGCGTTTCATTTTTAACGCGTTTAATGCATAGCGTAAAAGTTTTTTAAAAACTAAATTTCTTACGTCACGTAAAACAAACGATAGACGAATGTTTCCACAGATACACAACTCTTTGACTAACTTTTGCTTTAATTTTTAATCTGTCAATTCAGTTTGTTGTCTTGATATTTTTTTTTTACAAGTCACTCATCAATATTTCGGACATGCTGTGTTATCAACTTTTAAATGTATTCGATCTCGCGTCTTATCGACGCTAGAGAGAAAAGGGTGAATCTCTGGCTGGGTGTGTTTCACTGTGCGAGATTTCCTGCAGTTATCTGTTAAAATTATTCCTGCTAGTTCGTTCGTCGGTAACTCAGTACATTTTTCACACCATTTAAAACATTTGCCAACAGAATACAAGTGTGTTTCGAGAAAATAAAACATCAATATGCAGTTTCATTTTGCGACACAGTTACCAACTGTAAAATTCACATAAAAAAGTTTCGCGCAATACCAAACGAGCAGTTCTCGAACGAGTTTCTCGAACGAGTTTCTCGTTTGTCGATAGCATGGTTGCTCTCGTAGTAGTTTTCCGGTTATTCAACTGAAAACTCAAAATTCATACATGGAATATGTATTCTGTGTATGAATATAGTAACTCATATAGTGTACATTTATTGAATTTATACCTGATATGTTGAAGTAGCTGACAATGATAAAGTTATTGATTTTTCTTTCAAGTTTAATTTTACATAGTAAACTGTTCTTCACCCTAAAGATGTCGAGATGACAATATGTATAAAAAGCAATAAATTTTAAGAAACTAAAGTTAAATATGATTGAGGCGGTGCAATGATGAACTTTTCGATTTTCTGCCTATTTGACTATTTTTTTATAACAGTTTAAACACAAATTCAAATTTTTCGTTTATTTGATTTTCTCTCACTGTGAAATATACTGCTCTCTCTTCTGTATTTTAGTTTGCTCTGACAGCACATATGTTACTCTAGAGCAAAACAGACAAGTAATATATACGTACAGATACTATTCAATCGTACATGTGCATACATATATTTTTATTTTGCCTTGTATATGTAACATATATATATAATACATATAATGTATTATTATATTTGTTATATATTTTATAAAAAATATAACAAAACTTTTTAACAAAACTTAATAAATATGTAAGTTTCTGTGACTGACTTATTTAAATTAATTATTCTATTCGTAAAATAAAAAACAGTTTATTTATATATGTAATGCATACGCAGAAAAATAAATCAGAGTTTACATTGTGTATTAAATAAATATCCATCACGCTAATATATTGTTTAGCATTATATTTTTATACATTTGAAAAGATGAACTCTTGCTATCGGATGTCAGTCAGCACACGTGACTCTCGCGATAGGTGATGTTTTAAAAGTGTTTGTAATTGTTTTCGCGCGTGATAAATAGACCGTACTTGTAATGGACAGTAATTACTTTTTTTGTATTTTGATTTTTATACTCTTCGATAAATACCAACCCTTTCAAATCCGAAGTATCCGAAAGGTGAAACATCGCGAAAAGAGTTACCTGGTAATCTGGCTCTCTTTGCCACCCTTAAAGCTCGAGGGTAGATTAACCGGTACCAAGATGTCGTCGTGGTCGAGGAGTCGATGACACGTAGCCGCCACTCCTCGTGGCGATACCGCGGTAGGCAGCGTTGCGTTTTGTTGTGATCGCAACGGCCTTACGGACAGTCGCGCGCGCGTTTCGCTTCGCGGATCAGACTTTCTCGCGCTTATTCACGTCGTGAAAACTGACGCACGCGCTTGTCGGCGATGCGTCGCGTCGCGCGTGCTTCTACGTCGAGAGGCTGATAGTCGCGCGTAAACGTTACCACGGTACTGGCCGCCTGAATTTCCGAGCTTCTATATACTCGAAATCACGCGGACATAACGTGAGAAAAAATTTCACCGAAATTTCGCGCCCGTCAAAAGCGCACGCATGTTTGCGCTCTACTCATCATCGTCATCATCGTTATCATCAAGCCGGTGCGCAGGCCTGTCGCCGTAAATTCGAGTAGTGTGATGTGAAATAAGCGAGACGTAAGCGCAACGTGTCGCGACAGTTTACACCGGCGACGAAAAGGAAGCAGTAAATTTCGCAACACGCACGAGCGTTTTGACATTTTGAATTTTATTTTTTCCGTGGACGCTGATACGCCAGTATTGCAGAGTGATTGATACGATTTTGTCGGATTTGTAGTTCGCGAGAAACTTCGTTTTGAAAAGCTTGCATGATATTTTAGTGCGTTTCAATATCTCGGTATTAACTTTTATTGAATAAAATTCTCTGGGAATATAGATGGCACATATAGACAAAGCGCCGCGCTAAAAAAATTTTTATTGCATTTTTGCCCAACTCGTTAAGCATATCAGAAATCACGTGTGCGAATATTTTATCGTGTCTCGTCTACATACGCGGTTTGCCTACTTTGGAGAAACCATCGCCCACTTTCTTTGTTGGAGAAGAGAAGGGGAAAAAGAGAATACATATTGATAGCTTTATTCAGAAGTTGCGGCTTCTAAGTTTAGTTTCTACAACACGTGAAAATCTTATTTGACACAGACATATCAATATTCTCTTGTCTCCAATATCACATTTGTTATTAAATGTAGTATCGAGTTTCGCTTTGTTTAATTCAGAAACAGCCGTCAAACTTATAAAATAAGAATAAGACAATTGTATTTAACGCTAAATATGCTGGACTATTAGCACCGAAGTTAAAAAGCTAATTTTCCGCGGAAACTGCAAGATTATGTCAAAGTTTCTTTGTTTTAGCGAACGTCACTCCGAGAAACTTTTATAATAAGTGGCTTCATTGTTTTTTTTTACAATTTTGAGAAAGTTGTTGCTTCGCTACGACGAGATAAATTGGAAAGAGAAGTTTGGTGAGAAAAGCACATAGAAAATCTTGAGAATCCGTGTTCGTTGACCTGTACGCGGCGGTCGAGATGAAGACGATCGTTTTCGGTCGAGAGTACCGAGCGAGAGATTAATGCGATTTGCGCGGGAAATTGAGATAAACACCCAAGATTCTCGCACAAAGTTTTTCTCCGGAAAACTTATTAGATTGTTCTTAGGTGACCAGCAGTTAAAAAACTTATCGATAAATGCAATACTAACAACGTTTGCAGGAAAAATTGATTATCTTCCTAATTGCTTTGTTAATTTAATATTTAAAGAAAAAAAAGAAGTTGATTCATTTAATTAAATGTACACAATCGGTCGAAACAAAAATGAAAAAAAGTCATCGTGATAAACGAGCAAACGAAATAAATCGAAGTGTGGTGCGCTAAAACGGATATCACTGTCTTCAATTGTCGACGATATCAAAGAGCGAGATTGTTGAATATTGTAAGACACAGTGTTTGTACTGTAGAATCAGCACGCGACAAGTACGTTGCATACCACGTCACAAACTAATCCGATCGTAAACGTGTATTACGATACGATCTTGTTGAACGAAGAGGATATGATTTCCTGAACATCGAAGTGCGAAGCTTGATTGCTCCTTTCGAGCAGGAACGTTACACACAGTGCGTAAAGCGATATCGGGGGTTTGGAATCAACAGAGATCCAATTTGTGTAATTGAGCAATTCCTGAGAAATGGATTCCCTTGGAAATGCAGACCGGAACTGCATTGTGCGCATCGTAAGTAAGACGGCGAAAGCCGTCTAAAATAGAGGTATCTGCTGGTACGATTTTCGACCCGATACAACGATCGAATTTCGTGGAACGTAAATTGTTTCCTTGTGGAGTTGCGTGCTTTTGAATTATTACACCTTCGAAATTCAACGTTTGCAAATACAATCTTCCGTTGTGTTTTCTGCGCTGATACAGTTATTTAGTTTTTTAATCTTCAAGAAACGGATGATTTTTGAATTTGTTTGAAATAAAGGTCTATTAGTTTTTGAATAAGAAATTTTCCCGGCCCGGTTTCTTGAGATATAAAAGTGTATAAAAATTAACTCGGTCTTTAAAGGAGAAATCTCGGTCTCCCTATTATTTTTGACACTTTATTAATGGAGGTCATACCTCGCGTTGGCAGTCGTTATTGCGTTTTTCACGTTAGAATGAAGCAACAAAATCGCTCTTGACACATTTCAAAAGTCCAAAACTATCACGAAATTTTTCACTACTTTACACAATTGCCATTGGTTTTTATACACATGTATGTTGGATTTTAGATATGTGATTTTCTCGGTATCTTAATGTTGTTCTACTTTTTTTTTGTTCTATTTTCAATTCTTTCAAAGAAAAAGATAGTGCTTTACGACTGCAAATTAACATATAAACAAGATGAAGTTCTGTAATCATTAAAAGTTGAATTTCGAAAGTTTGTCTTGCCATTACAGTACTTCACGTTGCAAAATCCTCTATATAGGGCTACGCTTGAGTAATTTTTCATGGTAGTTGTATTTATTATAGAAATATGTCTAAACTTTTTTTTTGTCGTTCGGTAATTTCTTGCATTCGTACGAAACGGGTTTCACCTAGGGTTAGCACAAGTAGAGAGAACTTAAGTAATTTAATACACGGTTGCTAATACCAAACAATATTAGAAACAATCGTGTTAAGTAAGCTCTTACAATTAGGTCGCTCTAGTCTTTTAAACGCATAGTGAGAGAAAGCCTTTTCAGATTAAATACAATTGACTGAATAACAAGATAGAGAAAACACGTTGAAAATATTGTTTTTCCTATTTTAAACGTGTATAATTTATCAATGGTATTTGTTTTTTTACGCATTCTTTTTCAGAAAATTCTAGGAAATATATTTTATTATTTTTTAATAGCGTATTTCTGATAAAAACGTGTGTTTCGTTATACTTTTAATAGACACGTAAAAATTCACGAGTACTCGTGTGCTTATCCAAACTCGCTTGTGCTCGTTAATGTTTAGTAGTAATAATGTTTTTATCTTTTCACGAATTTTTCTCACTCCGCTGCTGGTGAAATTTTTTTGCCGCACCGGAGTGAGAAGCAAACGGGAAAGTTTCTGTGAGTGGTGGTCAAAGTTTTGCGTTTCTTTCTGCTCTGCGTTGTACGGAGTCATGATTCCCTTTTTTTCCGTTTATTTTTCTTCTGCCGCCAGTGCCGCAGTGGAACAAGAAACTTTTATAACGACCGCGTAGCTTCGTCGTCAGCCGCAGCACAATAACCTGCGAAACGCAATGAATTAACGCTCGCGATAACGGCGCAAGTGCCTCGTTCAGAACGGTGTGTTTCGCGTTTTTATTAACAATTACTTTGCACGCGGCCGGCCGTGTTATAACACATTGCAGGAAATTGTACATCACGAAAATTTGAATGTTGGCATTCGTTTTCATTTGACAAATTAAAGTTCGATCCGCTTTGAAATGCTGACGGAGAGTTTAATTACAGTTCAAATTTATAGCACACACGACGCGAGACATAACATATACACTTAATTAATCAAGTTTATAATTGGCGTGCTCTTTAGATGCGTGTTCATAAAAAACAATTATTCATCATACAATATTTCAATTTGGGCACAAGAACAACATTTTCAAACTGTCACGTGGCTAAAAATATTTTTTTTTGAACGTGTATATAGATATTATAAAAGATTATCATCTATAAAAGTAACTTAAAAACTATTTTATATCAGTGCAAGAGGAAAACTTGAAGTATAAGCCATTCACTTGTTTCATATTTTCTTCCACATTCATCTTTTTCCGCGTAAGCAACGTTCCTCGAACGGCCTTGTTGTTGCGTCACAAAAATACACATTAGTAGGCAAAAATAGCTAACTTCTGCATGAGAATTATGAGAAATGATGTAATTCTTGTTTTTCAAACGTTTTACAAACCTACGAAAGTTCCGCTTAAAAGTTTCGAGTAGAACGCAGGTACAATCCGATCAGAAAACTGTCTTAATTTACGTAACTTTTCTAGGGTTTTCTAAGAGAGAGAGAGAGAGAAGGAAAGAGAGAAAGAGAGAGCTTGCTAGCAATGAACAAACTTGCAGTTTTATTTGAATTTAACTAAGCGATAGGATCAGAAAGTTTCAGCGCGATATTTCACCTATTTATTTTAAGAAAATAGAGAATTTTTGTTAGTTAGAATATAAATTTGATATCCTATTGTATTTCGCAACAAATAACTGCAAGCTACGTATCTTCACGTTATATATTTTTCAGTATTGAATTCATAACAATATCGTTGAATTTTGCGAACAATGTCGCTGCCAGAAATATCTTAAAATATAGTATATTGAAACATAGAAAAACACGTATTTCTGCTTAAATGCAACAATTGAGTTTATTCGAATTCAGTTTGTCGTATACTGAAATTATATTAAATCGTCTATAAACTGATTTACAGAATACTCAGCTGAGATCCCGACAGATCTGATAGCAATAGTTTTACTCTTTATGTGCGCAACAATAGTTTCTTGTATCGCTTACGAAACACATCGAAAACAAACAATTTTTCAAAAGAAAACGGTGAAATGTAAAATAAATATTCACGACTCTTTCAACATTATTCGTTAAACAACATACGTTTAAAGCCGAAGAATAACATTTTCTTTCAAGTATTTTTTTTTTTTTTTCATGCATTTTACAATCTCGCGTTTCCACTGAATATGTATGTTGTACATACAGCGCAATTCGCTTTTCATATTCTCCTCTGTCAATGAACAAAGTATTGAACTCGTTCCTGTTATTTTAATTTCGGTCGCGATAAAACGGGCACGTTCATCCGCCGCGAGATAAACGAAACATGTATTATTTTGCAGCGCTAAAGATAGCTCGCGTCGATTCTCCGACTGTTTTGCGGCGCGCAATTACGTTTTTAGTTCGTTCGTGGATTACTCATAGACATCTACAATACATTTTTAATACATGTGCAATATATTCAATACGCCTTTAATATTATATTACAGATATCAATAAGATTATCTTTGAAAAATCATTAATGTGACAAATTATTATCTTGGAGTTTTCTCCAGGCCGCGCCGATTGTGAACACATATATATTTCTCACGTTTGAACACGTGTCTTCAATTTTGACATGTGTCAAACATGTCAAAATTTCTACCACTAGATGGCTACGAGGCAAACTACTTTCTCATATTCAAGTTTTGCTCCAACATCTATAAAGAAGTTGAACGAGAACGAAAAATTAAGATCATACTTCACAGGATCATATCTGTAGGAGTAAGTCTCATACCTCATCCCTAACACGGGAGTTGATACAACCACGATGATGAGCAGAAGCTCGCTTTCCTGAGCGTGAGAACTACAGTAATTCCCGACATATTCGAAGAATTTCTGTTATCGATGATCGTTCACTCTTCGCACTCAGTGCGAAGAGGATGGGAAGGTAGGACTTTCTGAGTGGTTGTCTTTTAAAATATTAAAAACAAAATTTTCTAAACTTGTCAAAAATAATCCTTGAAAGTTACTTACTGTTTTTACCAATAGATTATGATTCGTTCGTTGTAACTCCAGACCTGTAGTACAGATTTGTAATTCTTTTTTTAATATTTAAATCTCGTCGTAGATTTATATATAAAATAAAATTTTCTTGTGTTGCATTTTTGCTTGTACTAGTATGAAAATGTACTTTTTCAGAAAATTACATTTCTAGAAAAACTATTCACAACGGATCTCTGAATTGCAGACTTATCCACGGATTGACTTAAATCGATTCTTTTTTCAAACGTTAGAGAAATACCAAAGCAAAGGGATATACGTACGTACGTACGTACATGCAAGATCTCATTTCCCAATCGGCCCAGTGGTCTCGCGGCCTGAGTGCAGGGGTAGCGAGCATGGAGGATTCCGTGTTCGAATCCGCTCGACACTTTAAAATTTTCTCCGGGTCGGTTCCTTTTTAATTGAGTTGATCGATTGAAAGGTGAACCGAATCGGACCTTCAATAATTAATTAAATCGAGTCTCGAATTAATTCTCCTCCTAAAAACAGTTATAGTTACTTGAGCACGAGCTCCGACACAGTTGGGTGCACCTTTTGTGAAAGACGGCCAGTATGGTAGTGGTGAAACTGCACATACACAGACTGGCGTTTTAGACTACATGTATATGATTACGTGTATACGTGACTTGTTTGTGTTTGTGTGTAATAAGTACACATATAAAAATATACATATTATAACAAATATAAATATTGTAACAAATAACCGATAAAAGTATATTTATTTTATTTTATTTTTACTTTACTTTATGTTTTTAGTTAAAAACAATGTTGATTCAGTAAGTTTAATAATACGACTTCAATTCACAATTTCACGTGTGTGTACTTACATAAATAATTTTTATTGCTACGGGAAACGCATTAACAGAATCGTTATCGTTAATAGTTCTTCGGTTTCTTAAATAATTTTTGCTGTTCTTTCTCTGTCCCACTTCACTTTACAAACGTAATTACGCTTTCTTTGAAAATTGCTATCAAATTGAGGTTAAATGTCCATTAGTGAATAAAAAAACAAAAAAGCTAATGTTGATTTTATTACCGAGTTTTATATCGTGCGTTTGTGTTATGTTCAATTTAATCGTGAGAGGTCAAGACTTAAGAATCCATTATTTTCTAACAAGATTGCTCGGTTGTCCGATATTGCTCCCAGCAATTTGTCACTTAAATATACGCCTTGTGAACGTTTCTCGAAAGTATTCGACATAATGAAACAGTGTAAAACATGACATTAAGCTAAAAGCGTTTCGAGTCGGGATTTAAAACATTGTGCAATAAGTTTGATATCCGATAAGGTAACAATCATCGCGTGACTGTTGCTTTTACATATAGGATTATTACGATTAAAGTACGACGTGAAAATATGTGACACTGTCCGAGGATTCGCGTAACAATGACGTCTTGAAGCCTCGAAATGTGTTTTTATTTGTTCGCACTTTTACGACTTCAGCAACATTAAGTAGATGCATGCGTTATTTTCTGTCGGTTATAAACATAAGAAAATAAATGAAGACAGATTGTTTTAGATAAATTTTTGCGAAAAAAAAAAAAAAAAAGAAACCATATTCAATTCGTTTCCCAATACAATATCGAAGTAAATCCACGTGCGCAATTTCTTGTGCACTTTATCAGAAAAGTTTCTTAGCGTTAACGTATATTTTTCTTCATAAAGTTTGCAAAAGACAGTTGCTAATGTTGCGAAAATATTTGAATTTGGATATTTTCTTTAAAAAAAGCTTACGCTCTCATACGTCTGACACATAGTATAAATAATCTTATGTAAAATATAAACTAAACGAACTAAATATTTAAACAGAAAATATATTTACACGGTATTAAAAATTCTGTTTTATTAAAATATTTTTATAGACAGCACATTTACATGTTTGCAAATAATTAATTAGAAAGGTTTACGCAAATGTGTTTCACTCTAGAAGCAGTGATGTATTGGCATTGATAAGAACTGATAGAAAGATGTAGAGAATTTCTGCAGGAACAAGTTGAAAAAGAAGATTTTCATTGATAAAGAGTTTCCATCATCGGATAGTTGAGTGAAGCAATTTGATTTCTTTTTCCGGCGATTGTACGTGTTAATTGCTTCCTGCGATGAACTTCTATTGTTCGTTTTTTTTTGTTTTTCTTTTTTTTTTAGTTACGTCGCATGCGCGATTGAAAATTTTTGCGTGTCCCGTTTCTTTTATTCAAAGTTCCATATATCTACATACTCCATTATGGAAACGGTAGTTTTATTATACATCTCGACTTACCGAGTCGCAGATTTTATGAATCTTGCAAAAGTCGAATCTCAAGAATGTGTCGGCATAAAATCGCAGAATAAAAAAAAAAAAAAAACACCTGCAATTCTTTATCTCGTTAGACTAGTATGTAATCTTGACAAAAATCTAATGTTTTACAATTTATTTAGTGACTCTAACAATACCAAGTGTATATTACCAAGCGAACAAGTAATTTTACATTCTTCTCGCGTTCTTTTAGATTTTAAATTACAAGTACACACTATTTCGCGATATAGCGTTTGTGATTAGCTTAGTTTGTGTGTTATTAAATATTATTTAACTTAATTGCAATGTCATATAGATACGAGTCATGCAAACTTTGGTACAACTATTATTGCCGCGTGTCGCCGTAAACAGAAGTTTCTTTGCACTCGCAGTTATTAAAATCTGTCTCGCATTTAAGTGTCGAGATTTTAGCATAATGGCGATTCGCGTAAGAGGTTCAATATGCCTTGCAGATGTTCGCCTTGATCTAACATAGCGTGCCATCCATAATGCTATGTCAGGTAATGCAGTTAATTACGCTTTACTATGCTTAACTCGCTTCAGCTACCGCTGAAAACATCTCCGCATGTTACCTCTAATCAACTAATTTACGTGTATACACATTGAACATGTTTGTTTTACACGATATCTTTAGACCTTCAGGGAATCGTGCATCCGTTTATTTTCAAGTTCTAAAAGTAGAACGTAACGCGGCGCGTGTCTGTAACAAAGAGTAACTTCAGCTTACGGCATTGATGATGCTCGTTCTCTATTTCATTCACGACATGATTGTGAAAACAATTACAGGTTGGCGTATACGAAGTTAGCAGCGGGACGGTAATTTGTACGACGCAGTCTCCCGTAAAACAGTGACGCACAGTAAATGTACTTATCACTCAATGTAATATGAGATAATTTATCATCAACACGATGTGATATATTCACAATAGCGGTTCTTCGAAGAATTTAAAAAATTTAAATGTCATCTTGTGCACGCATAATATTACATCTTATATTTTATGCACATAGTGTCGCGTATCTACACAAAGTGTACGTGAAAACAAACTAAAAAAATAATAAAATAAGCAGTAAAAACCTTCAAAAATTTATTTCCGAGTTAGAAAACATTTTCTGCTGTAAAAAATAAATTTAATTTACAGAAATGTTCAATGTGTGCTCTCCGTTAATTTCGAGTATTCATTGTATAACGTATTTGCATGAGATTCTCCCTCGTTCCACGTAAGCAAGACTTTTATTTATGAAACATTTGAAGAGGTACATCAGTTGACACAATAGATGAACTGACACAAAAAATTGAAACCTGTTATCAAGAAATACGTGATAAACCTGAAATCTTTGAAGGTGTTCGATCTTCAATCAGAAAGCGCGCTGAATTGTGTGTTGTGAAACGAACGGAGGTCACATCGAGAGTATTTGCTGTAGATTAAATTTATTTTTTTTATTTTTTATTTTTTACTGCAGAAAAAGCAGTGCTTTATGACTCAGAAATAAATGATTTTTGGACTAGTGCTCATTTAAATCTTTCGTTTGTTTTTACGTTTGTACTACTCGTAAAATTTGATACCACTTTATTTCAACATCTTGTAATTGTGCATTTGATCAAAAATCGTTCATTGAATATTTCTTATCTCATCGGTATTGCGTCGTCACGATCTTACTTTCCTTGAATTTATATGTCGGTATCAAATTTTCCGGCGTAATCAGCGTCAGTGATATCTGAAATGAATAATGACGGCTAGCAATATGGTTAATTGGTGAGTGTCACGCCTCGACTATCATACGCAGTACGCAGTGATGCACCGTCAGGCATGCAATTGCTAGTTTCGACGGATAACTCAAATTGCAAAGGTAATGACGACAAAATATACTGTATAAATATATAATCTTTATTATATTTTCCGAATTACGTCGTTGTGTTTGCGAGGAAATGATTAATAATAAAACAGAATTATATACATACTGAATTGCATTTTTAATTGTAAACAAGGTCTACTCGTATTATTAACTTTTTAGCGAACGTATGTGTAACATATATTTTTGTATAACAACAACTCTCATAAAGATACATATTTTTCTTTCATCCTTTTTATTTTTTGCACGTACAAATAGAAGACCGACACGCAACAGACTATATTGGGCTTATCTCTTTTGCTTTTTTTTTTCCTAGAGATTTAGAAAACGTAGCATCCTTTTTGCCTAGTTGTTTGATTTCCCCAAGGGCATGTTGTATTTTGCGAACAAACTGCGGTTTCTCATGGCGATGATGATAAAAGAAATAATTAAAGTCTTTTCTAATCAAATTATTGAAATATAAAAGATAGAAGCAAAAAAGATTTAGATAAGTAGAAAAAAGTGAAAAATATATACATATATAATGCAGATATATTCTCTTTTTAAATTTTTTTATATTTTCTGTTCAAAGAAGCGGTGTAATATTCCTTCAACAGAGATCAGAAATTCTTTATTTTTACATGTAACATGGCAGAATAAACCACGTTTACTTAAAATGAATTAATGTTTTCCGGGGGAGACACAAGTTTCTCCGAGGTAAAATATAAAAACAAAGAGAAAGCGGCTATGTCGCACGCGCAATAAATAAACAAAAATAAAAATTTGCCAGGAACAAAACCTTCTCGGTTAGAAGATGAAAAAAACTACGTGAGTGAGAACGTACCGTACTTAACAAGATGAAGTGCTTTTGCATTAGTTTTCGTCGCAAATAGCAAGGTGTTAGCTTTAGCCATATAATCCTATTGAAATTTCGAATAAGTACATTTACCTGCAAACACAGTCGCGTAACTAACCCAGCGTTGTGTAATTGAATTACGACGGTAAAAGCACCCACGCGCAATAGTTAACTATTTTGCAACGTATATATATATTTCGAACATTAAGTGGTCATCGATTTGATATTGAGATGCAGATTCGGAGAAAACGAGATAGAATATGTGTCGCAAAATTTGCAGAGTAACGAACGTTTCAAATAGAGTAGTTTTGATGGATGTAGTTTTAATAAAATTGAGAACACGTGAAAAAAAACATCACGTTACTATTTGACTTTTTTCTCTCCCTAGAGAGAAATATCGCGTTATCAGCAATTCAGTGCCGGTGAATCATGATTCAGCGCGTCTCCGTGTTGTGAAAGATTAAGCGAATTGTAGCAAACGAAGCCTGACTATAGTTAAATCCAACTTAATTGGATAACTTTAATTATGGGTAGATATATATGGCTATGCAACTTTTTTTCTATCAAAATTTGCTACGATAAACACATTTGTGAGAAGAGAGATGCAAAAGGAAAAATATCAAAATTATTTATGATACGGAATCTGGAAAATGCAAAACTGTTTAAATATGTGCGTACTCTCGGAATAATGCGAGAGAGTTCAAAAAGTTCTTATTAACATATATTATACCGACAATGTCGTTGGAGTATATTTTACTAACCGACCGCAAAACCAGAAGTTGTGTGTTGCTGGCTCAATTCTCCTATTTATGTTTTAAACGATCCCAACTAATATTGAGCACGGTTTACCACGTATAATGTCTCGTTTCAACACTTCATAAGTTCTCCGTTCCGTAATGCCGTACAATTTTCTAGCGAAGTACCGCAGTCACGAATGGCGATTGTCATTAAGCGTTTCATTCACGCTCTCCCCATGTACGAACTTTATCGTAACTCAGTTGAATAACTCGACCGACCTTAACTCGCGCTACAATACTCCGTGTCGGCTCTCAGGTTACCACTCGAGTTCGAACGTGGTATATACGCTTTTGTTGTGCACCTCATTGGTATGCATCTTGTCGCCTGTAAAGAGCGAGAAGAGTTCCTATCACGTTCGACGGTGTTGTTTCAGCGATAAGTTCTTACAATTCAACCGTGTAATTATCATTCAGTGAGAAAATGTAAGTTATTTTTCAAGATTCCGAGAGTGCGAGATTCAACATCATTAATTATCTGTCGGACGAGGAAACAGGGAATATATCACCTAAGCAAGCTGTTAAAGTGCGATGTGTAACGATAGTTTAAATCGACCACCGTGTTAATGATGTTGAATAACTGATTCTGAATTTCAGTTCTGTTCTTTATTAAACTGCCGCGCTCTTGCAAATAGTCACGCATACATGTATGTGAATCGCGAATGCGCCACGTTCAGCATATCGTAAAAGCAAAACTTTGATGGACTCTTGCAAGCTCCAACGAGCACTTTTGTCGTATGGAAAGTTTGGATCATGTAGGGCGTAGGTAGACGAACTGATCTATTTTCGAGACATATCGAAGATCGATGGTTTCTCGGCGACAAGCAACGTTAAAACAAATTACTCATTGAAGATACACTTTTTCGACGTTCGATAAAAACTTCAACGTCACTGGATGTCAATTGAATAATTAAAAATAACAACATTTGTGACAAGGTGCAACGCCAATTTACACAAGCACAGTGAGAATTATAATTACAAATGTATTATTTGTTAAAGTTTTGTCAATGTTCCGAATTTCTTGACGACAGAAATTCGCGCGTTCATTGATCTGTGCTTATGTTACCGCGAATCGTGTATAATCAGGTAAAGCAAGTTGGAATCAATTTGCAACAAAGCGCCCCACGCGGCAATTCAAACCTTCATTTATCATGCTGATAGCACGGCAGGATTACAGCCTTTGTAATAATACGTAGTTGAATCTTTTCCACAAAATATCGCAATATCTGTGTCCTATTGTATTGTGAGTTGTTCTGCATTTTATTTAAATTACATATTTGATTGACAATTAAAGTAATCCTCTGATTTAGACATTCCCGTAATTGTTTCCTGAGATGATAGCACACTTATCATTCCGTTATTGTATTGTTTTATTAATTAAAAGGATCTCTAAATTAATTAATTAAGAACGACTGATTTGATTAATTAAAAACGGCTTTAGAGCAGGTTTATTTTCTCGATCACTTTGTTTCTTTGACAAGCAGTTTGGGACGAAATATGTTTTCGTTTTTATGAGGAAGAGTGAGATTAGTTGTTGCAAGTTGGAGACAATGGAAAAAAAAAGTAACACAAAGAAAACGTAACACGATACTCCACATCATCGATCTTAGTCGTCATTTTCCAAATATCCATCTTGCGGGTAAAGTATCCTCTTTTTTTCGTCTGTCAAAAATTCTCGGCATGACCTTGAGAGTCGGTATTAGATAGTAAATTGACGCACTTAAACGAGAAAAATAAAAGAAATATATATTACAAATTATTAATAAAAATTCTAACACCTATGTAATTTCTCTCTCGTTATTCGTTCGTTACGTTCGTCTTCAGTTATCGAATTTTACCGTCTTGAGTTTTTTTTTTTTTAAGGATCAAATAATTCCGCTCTATACGCCATTTCGTCCTCCTGATTTTTCAGCGTCCGCAGGATATCCGTTATCCTGGTCGTACTACTGCGCGACCTAACTATTACCGGCTCTGAAACGAACCGTAGACCGATTAGACGATGATTGAGCTCACCTCGTTGTACCGTCGAAGTAGAGAGAGTGCACACGGTTATATTAGATCTGATCGAACAGAATTGAGTTGAAGATTAGTCGGCTTGGAAGACGACGTAGGTAATATTCTCTCCTACGAACATATTCAGTATTGATACGTTGCAGAATATATTTTTTTTTCTTTTTTATTTGTTCTCTCAATGTCCACGAGTTTCCTCGGCGCTTTTTACCGACGAAATTCGATCGCGCCTCTCTCTCGCTTGTTTCGTTCGTGTTGTGTTCGCATGTGTTTAGGAAAGTTACTTGCGCACACAGTGAAGTCTCTTTTGTAAAGTTCACTGTGTGTGCTATTAAATCGCCGATAATTAATTACGAATTGCAACGAGACCAATTGGAATTCGACGTTCTTTTAGTGAGCGCGTTTTTACAATTATTTTATTATTATACCCGATGTTTCCAACAAGAAACAAAGTTTTTTTTTTACCAAGAACTGCTTATGCGCACACGGTGGTTTTTTTAAAATACGGTTTCTTTAGTATTTGTAGCTTGTACTTGTTGCAGATAAACAACAAGTGATACAAATTTAAAACTGTTGGTTTTAACGAGAAAGTCTTTATAACGCAGTTACGGAAGGTGGGTTTGTCTTCCTTGTTGCTTATTTCTTTCAAATATAATATTAAAGGTGGACATTTCTCGACAATTATACAAAGTGTTTCTAAAGGCAAACTGACAATATATCTAATGATGCTCGTGTGTATGCAGACTAGTATCGATTTGAGCTAGTCTGACGTGACGCGATTCTATGCAATGACAGAAAGACAAAAGCGATCATTATCGCGCAGCCAGTCCAACTATATCATTATTTTCCCATTTGTGCTTTCTATGTTGATATGGAATATTTTATGACGGACAATTATATTTTTATTAAAACGAACAAGTATATTCCACGTCTCTTGTCTATTCGTTTAAAAGAGCTTCGTGTTTTTTTCTTGATTCAAGCACATTGTAATGAACATAATCCACGTTCCCGTTTCTGAGTTTAATACCTCATCATGCTCAGGCGCCATTTCTGCGCGTTTTAATGAGAAACATTTTACATTTTAACATTTTGTTTTTCTATACGACAGCAATATTGTGAGCAGTGGAAAAAATAACCGAAAAATTGAAAGAATCTTTTTATAACGGAAAAAAATATGAAAGATATATATTATAAACAAATTTTGTATGATAATCTCTCTCTTGTATATTCTTATATATTCTGTGGTATTCGTATCTTCGCTTGTGTTTTACAGAAATTAGAGTCGGAAAAGCCTAAATCAATATATTGTATATTCTATTTCAAGATTTGTTAATCTTTCTCGTAATACTCGTGGCACAATAAATGCAAAATTAAAACTATATATATGTTATACTTCGTAATTAATTCTTGTATACTTTACTCTGCGCGTTTGGCGTAACAATATCAAACTGTCAAAAGATTTGAAAAGTATATACCCAAGTATTTTACGTAAAAAGATATTGTTAAAATATTCACAATTATTAATAGTAATAACGTAATGTTCGATTTGTAGAAAAGAATGTAGCTCTTCAACGTACAAAAGATATATTTCACATTTTTTGCTTGACGATATAACGATTTCATTCGTCAATTTACATTTTATTTTGTAAAATTGTTGGAAACATGATATCGCACTCAACGCAGATGCGTATCTTTTTTATTTCTCCGTAATGTAACGTCGTGCGCAATTTTAATGAAGCTGCGTAATTTGTAGCGTCTGTTTTTTTTTCCTTAGAGATTCTTTTTTCCAAAGAGCTGCCGTCTCAATTTTATTGAATTAACGTAACAAACGATGCGAGATTATTGAGTGCAAAATTAGAACTTGTCGAAGTGTATCTTTCTGGCGCTGCTACTTGTTGCTATTGAAATATTCGCATTATAATCGCGACGTAACTAACAATTTCTTGAAATTATTACGTTTGAATGACAGGTTTCTTTTTAATTCCCGATACAGTCTCTCTCGATGTGTGTAATATTCATCGCACATACATATGTATATCGAAGTGCGTGAATGTTGTGAGAACACAACATTCTCTGATATTCACTGACATTTCGTAATTAATTTTATTTTTTGTCTCAATAAGTTATTACCTTAATTAAAGTCCAGACATTTCTGCACGGTGTGTTCAAATAAATCTCGCTTGCCAAGAGAGAGAGCAGAAAGAGGACGCACGCCAGACGAGAGTACTAATGACCTCCGTCTTTGCGTACATAATATCGCGCCAACAAGAGGTTGCCCGAGAACTTCTAAGAATTCCTTCTAATTATTTCAAACAGAAGGGAAGAGCGATGTTTGGAAATCACGTCGATCAGCCGTGAGTTTTATCGTACTTTCATTATCTTTCAAGGTCCGCCAATGGTTAATCTTCTCACGTAAAAGATTTTCTTTCTTTTCTCATTTTTTTTTTATAAAGTTATCGCAACTACGTTAAAATTCTCGGCGCATGTTTTATCGTGCTTCTATTATCTTTCGGGATCTGTTGACGTTAATCTTCTTACAAAAAGTTTTTTCTTTACGTACCGCTGCTCTCACATTAGGGTAAAATGTCGAAGTTTGTAAAGAAAAAGCTTCCCAACTAATTACGTTAAGATAATATCGTATTAATTTACGATTATATTTTTCTAAACTCATATGCGGATTTTTTATATCTTAATTCTAATATGATCTTTTTAATACTTACATGTGATATTGCAGTAACAACATTAAAATCTACATATGTCATTGCACATTTAAAAAAAAAAATCACAATTACTATTTAAAAGTTAGTTGTGTGACAAGTTTTTGACAGATGATATCAAACTATAAACTTCAAATGTAACGTTATCAAATGTTACACTCAGATTCGATATATGTATAAACACAAAGGTTGCTTTGTGCGCGACTTGCGTATACAACGCAGATGAAGCGATATTTCTAATATTTTCGCAAGCGATACATATGACGCGTGCCTTCTCTCTCTCTCTCTCTTTCTCTGCTTTGTGACTCTGTTTACCATTATCTTTGTCCATTTGATGCGATCTCGTTTGTCGATGGTCAAATACGTATTTATTGCAATAGCGCGTGTGGCAGGTTTTGTTTATCGATCTAGTTAGCGAGACATCGCGATTCGTTGAATTACAGGTTTCTTTCTAATATGTAACGATAGTTGCAAAAAGTATTCGCAATAAAAAGTGATTGCGACATAATCGTTCAGCAACGCTATCATAAAAAGTAGATTTATGAGCTAGAAGATATTTTCTTCGAGCCTTTTTTACGATCGTTGCGAGATCTTTTATGTGCCGTTGGTGTCATGTAGTTTGAACAGAATCCTGTGTAATCTTAAGAAAATCCACTGCAGTGAAAATGTCGCATCAAGAGGCACGGTAGTGTCTCGCGCCAAAATACTACTGTACGAATTGTAAGTAGCGTTTTGAGCAGGAATAAGATTTTTCTATGCAAACATCATAATATCGCATATCGATATATATATATATATCGCATATCGATATATATATATATATCGCATTTCGATATATATCGCATATCGATATATCGATCGTTTTTTTGTTAAGAAAAATTACAGTACTGTGAAGAAAGTTTTTTTTTAAACAAAAAAAACTTCGAAAGTAGAATAGAGAATATTAAATTATAATTATTAATCGATCTCGAGAAGAAACTAATTAAATTAGACAATCGCGGACGTAAGCAGATCTGTTCGAAACTTCAACAATAATCATTATTATTTCCTATATTTTATTCCGCGCTCAGAGGTTTTTTCTATCAAACATTTGCACCAGCGCTTTAATTATATGTAATATAACACGCGAAAATCAATATATACTCTTTGTTTTACTTCGGTCTTTTTAAAAATAAATGTCACAACGTGTGGGAAATAATTAATTTTCGTGTGACCGTGTCTGCGTGTTTTTTGACATCAAGTCTATTGATCAGCAATTTTAGTTTCTGCGAACAGCCATGCACTACTGAGTACTTCCTATCTTTATTTTAATCTATACTGAGAAGAGAAGATCCTAATACGGATCACAAAACGTTTGACGTTTAAACATTGTACAAACTCATTTAAACACGGACATTCTGTTTGTGGCTCGCGTATTGGCTCTCTTTTCATTTATTAAATTTCACGCGAGCAAAAATAATAAAAAAATGTCTCTCTTAAATTAAAAAAGTTTTCAAGGATTTCTAACTCAAATGAACGAATACTCAGTCATATGTTAGTGAATGAGATTCTCATTTTGCTTCTTAAAAATTGAATACGAGAGTAAAACTACAGTATTTTATACTATGCAAATGTGCTGTGAAACAAAGATTTATGTACTAGTACCATCTGTGCGAACCTTGCATATATATTCACAGAATTTACTGCACGAACGACGCGGGAAAAGTGCGAGATTAAGCCGCGTCGTCTATATTGATAGCTCTTATCGAGCTCGCTGAAACCCGAGAAGTAACCCCATGTCCCTATCTTACGGCTCATGACGCCACGTCTTGCTTAACGCCATTTCCGCGCCAGGTAAGTTTTATCGAGCTCTTGAAGTCTTCTCTGTCTAGAGCTACGGCGTAAAATGTTCTTACAAAAAGCTTCGCGATGTTAGGAACTATATTAATCTACTTTACATGCACTCTCTCTCTGTACGTTACTTCTCTTCGCCTTACTTTGCGACGGATATTCCGTGTTATCACTCGCACACACACACACACACAAAGAATTTTGAGGTTTTCGCAGTGAGAAATAAAAACCGTCTCGTTTCTTCAAATAAATATTTCGAAACTTATCAACCCAAGTTATTAAAAATTAGTCAAACGTTCAGTTACAGATTACATGTGTGCATGCATGCGAGCTCCGCAAACTTGTGATAATATCGTTGCGACATGTAACGGATATTACGTCGCACCAGGTTTTATTCCGGTCGAAACGTTCGCGTGACATTCTCTCTCTCTCTCTCTCTCTCTCTCTCTCTCTCTCTCTCTCTCTCTCTCTCTCTCTCTCTTTGTTCGATTCCAAATGGAAATTACGAACATCCGCGGCAAGAACATTGCTGTAGAAACGCACGACGTCAATTATGCTAACTACATGCAAATATTAGACGATGCTATCGTTGGCGGCTGCAAATGTCAGAAAGCGGACATTCACGTAAATGACATTATTTCAGATTAGTCAGAGAATGACCCATGATTAACAATTCTTCGAAGCATCTCAATCTTCGCGGATTGTCTGCCAATAATTCGTATGATCATGTACGGAGCGAAGTTGACGCTTGCCCATGTACAATATTAACCGTAGAAGTTGCGATTGTACAAACTGACGATTTTCTTTAACATATAGCAATTGCGCGTTTAAATTCCCGGTCGAGAATCTCCCGGAGCAAAAGTGACGAATTCCTCTACGGATATTTAACGTAAAAAAAAAAAAATCAACGTCGATGTGCGCTTTACCACGCCATAGCCGCGCGTTCAAAGCAAATCTATCATTGTCTTCGGCGGAAAAATCGCCGAGGGCTCATGGACACAAAAAAACAGAGCGAAAAAACATTATTGCGATGTGGGATTTCGGGTCGGTTGTTTCGGCAACGATACTACTGTGAAAAAAAAATGACAAATCAGTCCCGTTGCACAAGATATTTCTATGCAATCTGAATGACACCGTGTGACAATTGTGAAAACTCGTTAAAACTCTTGTCAGATAGATAAATAGAACAATGGTGTTATACGTGCGCGAAATCAGCCGCGAAGTAAAAGAGAAACTCGAAGCGGTCGGTACAACTGTAAACAAAGCTCGCTGAAAGTTTGTGCATCGTCGCGTGCAACGGAGCCATTCAAGTAGTAGTTCACCTTCTTGTTACCTTGAGATCCGCGGGGAACTAAGCACAAACTGTTTTTATTTTAAAATAAACGCTCGATTGGCGAGTCGAGCGCGCGCGGAGATTCATGTCATGATGATGAAGTGCGACGAGAGAAAACGCGAGATGTTCTCACGACGCGCATGCAGCGAGAGCGGTCCGCATCCCGGGACGCCGGGGTACAGTCCCATCAGTGGCCATCTCTGGGGGAAAAGAAATCAAGGACGCACCTCGGCGCCGGTCGTCGGCCACGCGAGACCTCCCGCTATAATCCTGAGAACGAGAAGGAGCTGGCCGGTCGCGCCCACACACTGCCGAAGGTAAGTGATCGATTTTCGTAGCGTCTCGATCCTCGGGCTCTTCGTCTTGTTGTTCTAGGTCGTCCTGACTTAGCTAGCACTTTTATCTCATTCTCATTTCCTCCTCAATCAATATTTATTTGGATTTTACAGAGAGAACGTGATAATTGTGTAATCCAGTAGTTCACAAATTAAATTCTACATTTAATTCTGTTTAAAAAAAATTTAATTCCACATTTATTTCTAGTTACTCGCGAGTTTTAATTCGAATTTAAATAGATTTTAACGACTAGTTGTCAAATTAAAATTTTATAGAAATGAAATTTCAGAATTAAATGAAAGGCGAGGTTTTAAAACGCATATCACGTAACATGCACGCCCAAGAATTATTGCGCGCTTGCGGAAATGAATGTAAAGTTCTCTGTACTGAGGAACACTCGGTTCCTTAAAGCTTACGGGTCGAAGTACCCTTCTCCTTATTTCCACAATATTCGATGTCTGTCGGATATTGACTAGAAGATATACTAAAAAAAAAAAAAAAAAAAAACCACACTTTAGTTTGCGAAGACCTTGCGTGTGTTAAACAACTCTATCGGCTTTAGTTCGCGATATAGGGCGCAATTGTTCTAGTAATATATAAATTGCTTTTCACTGTATTGCACATTTGTCACGAATATATCATATACATGTTCTATCTCTTTAAGAGTAAATATGTCCGTAAATTTACAGGTCAAACTGCTATTTAATGCGACAGAGTAATTTCGCAGTTAAAGAAATGTGACATAGAAAATGTGCGTGCGGATTGAAATGTAAAAAAACTAATTTCTAATACCGTTCAATGATTAATGAGAATATATAATTTTCAAAGAATTTTATGACGATAAAACACTCCTCGTGCGCAATAACACTTTTGTTGAAAAATCTTTTCGCAACATCGCGCAGCAAACACGCATGTTTCCGCGACAAAACACATGTTGCATATGTAATTTTTCACGGAGACGCGTTTGCGTAAAATACGAAAGTAACATATATCGTTTTTTGGTTATTCCATCAGGACAAGTAACACAAGAAAAACAAATATACATCTCGACACTATTTCCGTTTTTCTTGTTGTCCCGTATATCGATATCATGCTTCATTAGAGAGCACAGAAAGTTCTCTCTCTATCCGCTTCTTTCTCTTCATCCGATATTCGTACACGAAGCGACATATCGGGATTAATTATCCGTCGATGAATCGATAGGTCGTTAGACGTATTTTACGAGAGAGGAACTTCGACCACGCTTCCTTTCCGCTATCTCGAATTATGGAAATATGTTTCGTTCTGACGTAGGCGAGAGATGAATAAGATACACCTCTCGGCCCGTCGGATTATTCCGGTTCAGCGTATTTACGTCCGCGCGTCTTTGTCATACTTCTACCCGTTGTTCCAATTTCGCCATTGTCGTTCTTCTGATTTGCCGCAGTTTTTCGCTTCGGTTTTTTTTAGTCAGAATCAAAGACTTAACGATGTCTGGTAGGATGTACATGTGTACCGAAAAAGAAGTAAAGTAGTGATATAATTATTTTTACGATTATTTTCCCGCCGCGCCGACGGGAGAAGAGAATAACGTTGGTAAAACACATATTGTCTTTCCTGGCTTAATGTGTTTTTATTTTTGAATACGAAAATCGCTTATATAACCGCGCGCATGTCTATTGTAAAGCAAAGCAAGATTTAATGTGATGCAGCAAGGGACTACCGATAAATACCGGTCACAAGGCTGCTTGTTTGCACAAGCGTTTAGCTCTACTACTTACACTGTGTCAGATCGCGCTGTCTGTGTAATGTAAGCGTGTAGCGTAGCTGCACTTCGCTTAAATCATGGAGTGTAACGTCATATAAGGGATTAAATAACATGTTTGAATAATGCAATTATTTTCACACGGAAATGAAGTGCGCATGTGAACAGGCTTTTCGCGGATTTAGTGAACACTTTTATTATTCCATTTTTTTTTAGAGATTATTGCTGTTACAACATTTTGCGAAACAAAAACAATTAACTTTTTGTTTGAACACTTGGAATTTTAAGTTTTTGCGCGCTTTGCACAGATATTTCCACTTTCGTGCTTCGGTGCTTCGTCGGTACTTGTACTCGTCTCTTTTATTAATAATTGCTTATGAATTATTAATGGCGACATGACTTGGTGCTTATAATGAATAAAAAGTGCCGATTTTACCTTCATCAGAAAGCAACGACAGAAGATAGTCGTCGTGTTTTTTTATGAGAGAGAGAAAAACAAGAGAACAAATTATACCGAAATGTAGGCAATAGTTATAAGATATTAATAATGAGGACAGATGTCTCACACATGTCTTTTTCTGTTTTTTTTTCTTTTTTGCAATTAGCACGATGTAGAACATATTATACGAGCAATTATATCTACATATTAAACAAGGTGGGACACTAAGAAAAATGATTCGACATTCTCCATCGTAACAAAAAACAAAAACACAAACAAGTAATTTTTATCGCGCTGTTAGGTCTCTCCCTCTTTGAGATTTGCTAATTGATTAAATTCATTGATATTTAAAAACACGTCATATGTCTCACATATGTGTTCTTCTACATGCTTGTTTTCCATTATAATTAGCTACATGCGGTGCAAACTAATGTGGCGACCTTGTTTACGTCATTAAAAACAGCTTAAGTACAAAAATGGGATCAAGAATCTTTTTGTTTTTTTTTAAACTTTATTGATTTGCAATAAAAATTTGCTCAAACTATTTCGTTTTAATCAGCAAAACTATTTTGTTATATGCACATTATTGCTATTGTAAAATAACATTAAACTCATGTATGATAGTATTATATAACGGCAAAATTAAGATTAACTGTGCAGCAGTATTTTATAAATAGATTTTCGAATGGAGGTTGAACGTAAACGGTTTATTTTTAGTTTGAAAGAAATATCTCAAAATATTGCAGAAGTATTTTAAAATAAAAAAAGTTTTAGATGTGTTTTGCGTCAGATCTTTATGCACTATTATTTTCTCTTTATCTTTCTTTCTCTTTCTCTCTCTCTCTCTCTCTCTCTCTCTCTCTCTCTCTCTTTGTTGTTTAAGTTTAAAGAGTTAAAATCAGGACAAGAGAATATTATTTTCTGTTTACAATCGCTTCTCTTCTTTTTACATCTTCGTAATAGCAAGGAAATTAGTTTGAACAAAATTAAATTCTTGTTAGGTTTAGAACTATATATATATCATACATAATATATTAATTTTTGTTAAGCTTTTGTTAGACACACGGAAAAAGACACGAAATGCCGCGGGCTTAACGTCCCGCACCGCCTTTAACTCTCTACTTTAATTCTCATTATAAAATCAAGCAAACGACCATGTGAGTAGAGCATGTGAGACTGCTGTTAAAAGTGGGTTGAGAATAAACTTTTGAATTAAATATGTTTATTTAGTGAGACGTTTCGATCTTTATTTTTTGAACATCATCAATTTACAAATGTAACTGTACACTTTGAACAAATATATATTTTGTTCACGTAGATTAATAATGATCAAAAAATCAAAACGTCTCACTGAATAAACATATTCAATAATTTATTCTATATACATAGTTGTAAAACAATCGGGTTTTATTATTTATTTATAATCTCACACACACACACACTCAGAATAAAAACGTTTTTGTTGATGGAAACTTTTCAACAGTTTAAGACTCAAAAATCTCTGGTTTGTAGAAATAGCTGTCGTTCTTTGAAACTGTTTCTCTGCATAGCCTGAAGGAAATATGATATTTTTCTCGGATATACCTTGCACATATAGAAAAAACGTTTTTTTTTACGTAACAGTTTTCCAACGAAAATGTCAAAGCAAGCAAACATTTTCCCAAAAGAATCGTGGAAAAATACTGGTAATAAAAAATAATGATAATAAAAACATACTGGTAATATAAAAGTATATTCAATATGAATTATATATATACTACAAAAAGAATGACAAACTAATTACTCTGCTTTTATTTAAAATGCTATTTTCTTACAATTACAGATGTTATTTCCTTAGAGACTTAGAAAAAGAATAAAAAAGCGAAAAGTTTGTTATACATAACTTTGTCACGTTTACAGGATATCTTGTATACTCAAGGGTGTTGTTTTAATTATGTTGGGTATAAGGTTCTATTTTCTTGCCTGAGCCATGTTAATTATTTCGATGCGTTAAGTGGATACAAAACAATAATTATACAAAGAATATTCACACTTTATGAAAATCAAAATTAGAATAAAAATAAAAAGTAAAAGATTATTAAAGAAGTTTGGTGATAGTGTTTTGTTTTTCTTTTGTTTTTGTTTTATTTTAACTTGAAAGATTAAACGCGCCTACCTAGTTGTTGAATACAGAATATGTTCGAGTTTAACATTCAAATGGAAACTTCTTGCCGATCGCATTTGCAGAGCGATCAACAATTCAAAAGATTTTTCGGGGAAAATTCTCTCGACACATTCGGATTTCTCAATTCGTGTGTGTCGTAAACTACTATATATCCGCGAGTGTCGTGCAGCATCGATCGGGCGTGTCCATATAAGCAAGACTTGTGGAAGGTTAGTACACACACGTACTCACCCACACACAGATATATTAAATATTTAGTCGTTGTTTTTGTGCAATTTATTTTTATTACACGTTCTGGGATTTTTCCTTTATGGTGTTATAACTTAAGCATCTACGTAGCTTCCAAGAGAAAAAACTTATTCGATACGTTTTCTGTGTGTTAATTAACTTTTAATGTGTGTGTGTGTATATATATATATATATATATATATATATATATATATACGTATATACGCGTACTTTGATGAAAACACGTAGTCTGCAACAGCGGTAGTTTTAAACTCAATCAGGTTCTTGCTGAACGCGCGCCTTTCCATTTATTTAATCGTGTTTAGTAATAAAGAATTTCTTTTTCCGCGATCTCTTTCTCTTTTCTGTCTTTTCTTATTATATCGATAATTTTGCAATCTTGTTCAATGAACTTGGGTTAATTGGAAAATGTGTACCCTTTTTGACGAGGGATAAAAAGCAATTTTATAATGGGTTTCGAAAGACTCTCACGAAGGTTGAAAAAGATAAACTGTGGAGAAGAAAGAGACATGATCGACGAAATCTGGAAGAACGTATATATTTTCACGTAGGAAAGATGAAACGAGTAGATTCTCACTCTTTGTCTACTTGTCTGTATTTGACAGTGAGATGGTTGCTGGGAGTTCGTCGCGTGTACCTTCGTCTAAAAGATAATTCCTTTTGCGTCTCACTGTTAATTATCGGATATTTCAACTAGATTAAATATGTCACTGACACTAATTGCATTCTTATATACCGTGTTTCAATGTTCTTACAGACAGTTTTAATAAAATACAATACATTATCGTTTCAATAAAATATAATTCTTCGATTTGCTAATTCTTGTGGATTTAAGTCGCGTAAAATATTCAGAATTATGAAGAAATTTTCTATTTTATGTTTTTTTGTATCTTTTATTTGATTCAATCTCATGTGCATTTTTTAATATCATCTTTTTTCCATCAAATTTCTTATTAAAAAATATCTATTAAATGTTTTTTAAATATCTGTTAATTTTTGGTTTTGGAGAGATGTTATTTTTCAACAAAATAAATACATTCTAGTTCACTAGAAGATATTAATTTCAATTTGTGTCGATGCTAGAATCATAACGTAATTGATTTCCCGTACTGTATCGCTGACTGCAGTATTTACCGAAAACAATCAAGATGCAAAACAATCATCAGATTTAGCGCATATTAGTGTACTTAGTTGTGCACATGCTCTATGTATGTTCGATAAACTATCTCGTATCTCTTTAAACTACGCGTACATACGCGTCTGTATCTAATAACAAAATACGCTTCTATTATAAGCTCACGTCAGGAGCAAAAAGCATGAACATCGATTCTTATCCTCGTTTATTTGTAGTATCTTTACCAACCGAAAATTCGAGGCAGTTTCTCACGCGATGAGCACGAAGTTTTCTCCCATAGACAACTTTGCAAACTAAGAACGATAATACCGTTGCTACATAAATTTATACGTATTAAAATCTTTAATTAAAAACCGTACATTTAAGTAAAAATAAAAATAGCTCATCTTACGATTTATCGTATCGTAAGGAGAAATTCCGTAAGAAAAGTTTACATAGGTATTATACAATATATATGCAAGTTCCGTTAAACAAAATTTAAAAACTTCACAAATTTATTACGAAAAAATTCTTTGCTTCTATAAAATGTCCGAAACATGTGATCTCGCTTTATTGTTTTTTTTTTTTAACTATTTGTACGTAACATTAGGTCAAGCGAATGAAAGTTTGGATATTTTTGGCAGGTCGATAAAGCGTCTGTTGATCCGGTTTAGATGAAAAATAAAAGGGTGTTACAGTGACGGTGAAGTTGTGACGCCGATTCGATCAGATACCGAGTTCCATTTCTGACACTTTTATCATCTGCGATATCTATATAATTCGCGACGGCGGATCTCGTGTTTCGCGGGCGACATTTCGGGAAACGAGGCGACAAAGCTAAAGATGGATAGGAGAGCAACCGTACTTTTTTATTTTATGTACACGAAGGTGTGCGAGGCTTTCTCGAGTATTTGCAATCCGCGCGCGGTTTACATACGACCATTTTTTTTAGTTCATATCTCGACGGTAGCACGAAACCACTTTAGCGTGTGTTAACCCCTGTGTCCGTGCCAGCCGTGGAAGTTATGTCCGCGTATCACATGTCGCATGGCTGACATTTGCCGAGCCGATAGTTTTGCCGTCGCGAAATGGAAATGTTCTTTTTCACGCGCGCGTAAACTAAAAGTAAGTAAATAAGTAGAATCGATCGAACTCAATGTGTCTCGCTGCGTGTTTGGTTCTTTGCTCAATACACTTTAACGAAGAGGACATTCTCTTTCTTTCTCTCTTTCTCTCTTTTCACGATTTGTACGAGTTTCTTTGATGTGAGAAGATTTATCGCGCTGGCTTTCTCGCGCCACGATGATCAAAAACCGTGTGCACTTAGAAATTACATTAAACACTGAAATGTGAGAAACACTATGTGTTATTGAAGAAAACGTGAACGCCTTGGAAAATATCGTAATAGGATAAGCGATACAATGTTTTTTTATATTAAAAGTAGAAAATAATTTAAAAGATCGACTTTTTTTACATATTTTGAGTAAAAAGTATCTCCAACGCGCTGTTTCGCACGCGAGAATATGATAATGAAAATATTTGTTCATACTTTTTAAAGCCAAAAAATTATATATGAATATTGTACACACATCTGCTATTTTATATAAAAATTTTATTTTTAATTTATTTTAAAACCATGTATTTTACTTTACAATAGAAGGGGGAATTAAACTCGTGCAAATATACTACCTACACGTGTTTGTAATATATGTTACATGAGACCACCGACGTTCATAAAATCGTAAATTTCTAGTTCAGCACGTCTCTCATCCCGTTCAATACATTATACGGGATATGTGTGAGTTAGAACGTTGTCACATAGGCAGTATATACGAATCTGGAAACGTTATAACTGTGTTTGCACAGTTATAATTCCGAGAAACCTAAATAAACGTACTTAGACACGAATGACAATCCGGAGATTGGAGCACACACACGCACAAAATATACAGAGATAATATATATATATATATATATATATTTTTTTTTTTTTTTTTGTCTCTTGCTACCAGTGAAAGAGGAAGAAAATAATTTTGAGTTCTAAGAAGAATCGATTCTATGTGCTGTGAAATTACTTAGAGTTCTATATGTACGAAAGACAATTGATAAGCATCTGGAACAAGAAAGTAAATAATAATTTATCACAAATATCTGCGCGCCAGATAGAGTAATGACAAATAATGGATCTCTCGTAGAAGCTACGGATTATTGTATAAACTGCATGGAGGAACCCAATTGTATCTTGTTTGCATAGGTTTGACGTAATATGTCGTGAGCACGGGGGTAGCCGTCGATTAATCCATACAGAATGACCATCGATTACATGTTCGGCTGGAAATGTAACACGGGAGGAAATCAAGCAAACTTGGGACAATTCTAGGCATATCTGTCTATTGCGACGTCGAGAGAGAGAGAGAGAGAGAGAGAGAGAGAGAGAGAGAGAGAGAGAGAGAGTTGTTATAAAAATATGTTATCAGCAGTATGAACAAGATCGATTCGGTTCATTTATTAAACCGACGCAACGCTCTCGAGTTTTAGCCGCACTGAAAGCGTTTTGCCGACACACGAAACTCAATTACGCGCAAATTTAGTTGATAAAAGCATATATTAGAGAGAAAACAGGGATATATTCGTCCCTGATTAAGTCACGCGATAGAAGTTTATTTTGTTTATTGTAATGTAATAAGCGCAATAGTTGTTAGTACTGCAAAGAAGAATTTTTATAAAACGTATTATTTGAAGATCATGAAGAGAGAGAGCTCTACAGAGACTCGGTACATCAAAGACACACTTTTATATTGAGATAATTGTATTTTTTTCTTTAACAAAGAAAAAAACAATTGTATAATCTTAATAATTGCATTTGTTCTTTAACAAAGAAGAAAACGTACAATTATTAAAAAGCAAGTTTTAGATTTGATATTTTTCTTTTTATTACGGAATAAAATAGTGCAGGCTGATGTGTGTTATTGTTCGGTCTGTCTGTTTAGTAAAGTTGTCAGAGTGAAAATTGTTGATCTAATATTTTACAAGAGTATAATACAATGCCAATAAAGTATTTTTTACGCAAAGAAAAACGTCGAGGAGATTTTTAATTTAGGGAAGAATATTGCAAGCACTGACAAGCACTCGTGAAAAAATCACGAACGTAACAAGCACAAAGGTTTCGCGTAACTTATCGTGCCGAGTAGTCGGAGTGTCTGCAATGCAGTTACGGAGTTACGGGTTTGGTATCGACCTGTTATACGGCAGTCATCAACCTGCCGGCAGGTAAGTAAGTGTGTACACACAGGTATGTCGTGAATAGCGGAGGGAAGAATTGATCGTACTCCATCGCGCTGCCGTCGGTATTTCCTCGGAGAATTTATATCACGAAATTTCTCAAAACGACTTAAAAAAAAAAGAGCTAATCGCTACTCATTAGAAAATTGCGTATGCAACGCAAATTCGCAATCAGGATCAAATATTAAAAGATCGATCAATATTTCGTACTTTCATCGTCAATATGTAATATTGGCGTTAACATTTTGTGAATGTTACATATGTGTAATTACATATGTATACATTTTCATCAATTGTATTATAAACTATTAACTGTGTAATATTTAATGTGTAATATATAAATTTTGACACGCTAATATCCGAGGACATTTAATGTCGCATAAATTTGTAAGAGGAATTTATACAATTTTGATTAATGCGCAATCTGTTGCAAATAGCCTGCTACCTTTAATATTTTGTTATTTTATTGTGCATTTTTTTAACCAGGTTTATAAGCAAGTTTTTACGTATATACGATTTGCATATTTATTGTAAAATGTTAATTTGACGCATTAATTTTAAGGTGATAAAATCCATATTCATGTAACAGCACTGTAATTTTGTAGAATATTTTAACAAGCAGAATATTAAATAAAATTGTATCATAAGGAATATCATTTTATCGTGCAAAGTTATTGTCACTGTCAATTAAGACATAGTTTCTTTTGCACAAAACTAACAGCGGAGAAAAATATAAAATTAGAAGAAATCTATTAACTTACTTTACAAATCTATTAAATCTGTTACTTACTTTATTCGAAACTCACTGACGGACAGTCACACACGTTATTATATTCCGAGACATATAACTCACACTCGCAGAAACGTTCAAATAAAAAATCTCCAATCGATAATCTATTATCACATGTCACTTTTATGAGAAATATGAAATTCTCGTTGTGCTCGATATTTTATTGTTGGTTGACGATTCTGAATAATTTACTAACGCCTACACTTCTCTATATATAACTTATTTATATTTGATATATCTAATGTACTTTATAATATTAAAATGCGAGTAATTTTCTTTTGGAAAAGAGTTTGCTTCGTGCAACAAGTCTTTGTGCACATGTATCTTACGCGAAGAAAATATTGTACGAATAACATCGAAGATCCGTGTGCTATGTATTTACTTTATTTATAAAAATCTTCACAAAAAATGAACGTTTAAGAGACGCAAGACATTGCACTTTGCGTCGTGTCGGATGATTTATATTTTTGCATTCCCGACTATTCAAGATATATTTTCTTTGTATATAGCACAGTAAAATGTTTATAAGCTCCGGAGTTGCGGAGACAGGAGGCGTCTGTGAAACGTAAGACCTTAAGTAAAGCAGTAAAATTTCACTAACGTAAATGGCTAGGCTACGTCTTGGCGTCTAATGCATAAATATGAAAAAATGGTTTAAGTGGCATTGCTCGTAACGCGAAATAAATGACTGTAACGAGTTGTTCATAGACAAACGCTTTTTCTCAGAGCAAGAAGGTCAAGTTATACGCACGATCTTTACAGTCGTAATTAATCTCGAAGGTTGCATCGGAAATGTCAAATGGAGATAAAATGTAATAAGTCTTTGTACAATTCTGAGAGAGGAATGTGCATGCAAGCGGTGCGATGTATCATGTATACTTTAAAGACCGGTGGTTGCATCAATTTCGAGACAAAGTAAACTATGGGATTTAACGTTCGACACCGCCTGCTTTTGTTGTAATTACGGTCATGCAAATAATCTGCATTCATTAATTCGTACAAAGCATACACTTTTAATCTCTGTTTCTGTGTTTGAATGAGGAAAATTAATCTCTCATTTCGAGACGATTTCTCGAAATGAGAGATTAATTAAAAATCGATATACATTTTATTGATCTGTGTGTAGTGTGAATGAGATATAAATGATCTTCACATACAATCATCTTACGTAATTTAATAATATTAATGTTTTATAATTATATATAAAATCATAATGTTTTATACAACATTGTATAATTATTTCTTCTTTTGTTTGATCATTAAGTTCATAGATGACTTAGAAAAAAAGAGTCTTTGTTCTACTTTCAATATATATATTTTTTATATATTATATAGTTTCACTTATTTTATTTATGATAAGTGTTAAACTATTGTGCTGCTCTCTGATTTTAAATTTCATAAATGTAAAAAAATAATCTATTTTACTTCAAGAAGAGCTTTGAGCTTTCGTAGGTTTCTTCTTTATCCTCGCGTCGGTACAAGAGCTTTCTGCAGAGCTTGAGCGGATCGAGCTTTAATATTGTATGGCGATCGATAAGCTCCGCAGCGAAAATTGCATTGTATCCGTCGCAAGGCCGACTGTAGGAAAGTTTTTGTAGATAACAGTGCGAAAATTTTTACTTACAACACATTGTAACTTTTGACTCTTTCTTCCTCTTTCTTGCAATTAATAAAATATGATATAATTAATAATGTAGAACATATGATTAATAAATATAATGTCTGATAAATATGTTTTATCTGTTTCAGGTAAGTTTCAGCTGTTACATATGTGCGGGACGTGCTATGGGGTAGTTTTTAACAATTATTTCTCGGCAATGCAAGGTGAGTGTGCTAAACGATTTATGTTTGCATATATATGTATGTGTATGTTGCTCTGTATAGTTGTGTCCTGTATATACTCAATCATATCTTTATTTTTTTAAGTAACTGATACACACACACACACACACACAAGCAAACAAAATTAATGGAAGCAGTTAATCTTTTCCATTTATTGTACTTTATCTCTAACTAGAACATGTCAGAAAAGAAGAAAGAAAATATTTCTTCAAAAGCAGATAATCTTCGGGTTCTTATCTCAAACTTTCGCGAAAACGCCTTTGCCTGAAGTATTTCTAGACATTTGTGATAAATACGTGTGATATCACGGTAAGACAAGACAGCCACGTTTATCAGAACTCTTTTACTTTTTCCACCTTTACTTTTTCTACCTTTAACTTTTCTTACGTTTAATGGTCTCTTCAACGGTTTAAAAGATTTTTTTTTCTTAACGTGAATTCTGTATCTTTAACAAAATTGCAGAATTGCATAATTACAATCACGAACTACTAGTGTAAATAACTTGTATTTCTTACTCAAAGATAATACATGGGGGAAACATCGCTAATTATATTTAAACGCATAGACCATCTCGCTAAAATCTTATTTGTGTCTCCAAGACGTAACACGGCAACGGGAGTTTCTCTCCTCGCTCTGTTTAATGAACTTTGTTGATTGCGCCATTTGTTTTGTGTCGTACTATTTCTTGCGTGGAAACAAACGCAAGTAAATGTAAGTGTTTCTCTCAAAACAACTCCACTGATGATGCTTTTCTACAGAATCGCGCGATGTAGCGTTTAAAAAAAAAAAAAAAGTTTTTTCCCCAAATAAATAATTGCGCCAATTCCGCGTTACGGAAGATTGAAATTTGGATTGGAATCGTATCCTAAGCAAAAGGCCGGTTATTGATTGACTGCCTGTTGCGTTTAGCCTTGCCGCATCTGCGGTTATACACCCTTGTTCTTCTCCCTCCTGTGTCTTTCGACCTTATTCTCTACACGGCCGGCTAATAGATATCCAGTCTTTACAGTTAGATGTCCTCTGTGTTTCTGACTTTGTCGTCTGTTTGCCTCTCCCGTTTTTTTCCGATTCTTTTTCTTTCTCTCTATCTTTATCTCTCTTTATCTATCCGCCTTTTTCCGGGCTTTTCCACGTTCAATCCGCGTGCACAACACTTAAATATTTATTGTATAAAAAAGTGCTGTTTTCCACGGTAACAGTATAAAGCTGTGTTTCGCGCTCATCGTGCAACTTGACGCTTTTGTCGCATCCTCGTCCTTTATTTAAATTAGAAAAATAGATTTAGCGAGGAAACGATTCGCTTCCGACGCTTCTGTTGCCTCGATTTTATTTTACTTCGAAGAACACAAAAATAAAAAGATGTTAAACATTTGTTTAAATAACAAAACTTTACTGAACTGAACGACATCTTCACAATATCGCGCGACATCTTGTACTAACATATGTTACATTTTATATCGGATTGAAGGTATACAGTAAGATCGTTTACTTATTCACGTGGATATCACCCACGCGCGATGTAAACCAAGCTCGAATGAGAATGAATCGTCACGTAAAGTAAATTTACCCACTTCTTTTCACCATTTAGTTCTCATTTCCCCTTAAACCAATCTTGAAGGAAATCGCGCTCTTTCGATTATTCATGCGCTCCGGCGGAAAGAAGAAGAAATGAAATTCGTTCAAAGAACGATCGAGTTTTCGGTAAGCATAAAGCCAAATAGAATTACAAAAAAAGATTTTCATAAATTTTCATAACGTCGTGAAAGTAACATGATGTATTCAGTTTTGTTTAATTACGTACCTGATTTTTATTTTTCGAATTAACGAACGCGCATTATTTCGCGAAAACGCTAGAATAAGAGGCAACGCGCAATATTATAGTTATCTTTCAACGCGTAGTTGCTCGGAAAATCAACGTGGCGAGTTTATCGACACTTTTATTATGAAGTCTGTGCGAAATCAATTCTGCGAATACATACGCCGAGCGTAGTTTCCCTTCGGAATAAGCGAATCGGAAGCGCTATCCATCTCGTTGACGGACAGGCGCGATAGACGACAACAATGCTCTCGCTCAATATACCGATTTAACTCGCTGCTAGTTCGGAATAGTTGTTTATAATAGATTTTGGCGAATTTCAGTCTGTGCGCAGTCTCTTTTCATGTTCGACCGAGTCGCCGCTCCGTGCTCCAAATCGAGCATTCGTCGAAAATTTGTCACAGCGCGACCCTCGCAGCGAAGATCACGCGCCATTCGCTTGAGCACTTGATACGCAGAACATTTCTGTGCGAGGTAAAATGGTCAGCTTAAGAGGGATGTAATAAAAAGGGGGGAAAAAGAGACTCTGCGGGATAAGAAAAACATTTCGTTTCGTAAACCATTTATCATTACATAATCTTGTCGCTGTGTGTTTTCGCGTTGTTTGCCACACTTTATTTGAAAGCAATATATCTTACTGATCAAATATATTTCATTCGATTTGTAAATATGCGATTGACGAGGGTTAGATTACGTCTACGCATCGATTTCTCTCCGATACGGTTCTATTAAAAATCTCATTTTATTTCGGGATCAATTTTTAAAATTGAATTACACCTATCAATAGCGTCGTATCATCCGCAGGTTCGCAGTTACAGAACTCGAAATGTAATTTCGGGATGCAATTGCCGGCCCTATAGTGGCGCGACTCCCGCGGTAGGATAATGCAGGTGGAGGAAAGCGCGAAACGCGCAAGCGTTCTTTCCTATATCGACCACCGGCTGTCTTTTCGCGGCTGGGAATTTATCGGTCGCATGATTTCCAGAGTATCATTACATATATTTTCTATTGATTGACAAGTATTTATAACTTTCTTGCGTATATTTTCTTTTAATATCTAAACAACTAACAAGCACAGTGATAAAACATGAGGATGTTGTACTTCCAGTAGTAAAGAACATAAAAGTCAGACATAAATATAAAAGCGTACACACATAAATATTAGTTAGCCGGAATTTCTTAACTAATTTTGTTTATTTTTTAACGTCGTTTTCCAAGAAAATGACAAAGGATCAAGTAAATCTTTCTTAACCTTAAGTATTATTTATAGATACGTAACCCCTTGAATCTTTATGTCAGACTCGTCTGTCCGTTATTACCACTTGTGAGATATATTGTAATATCATGCTTTCTACCTTCTCTTCTTCTCTCTCTCTCTTTCTCTTTTTGTCTATTGTTACGTATTAATATATTATATAAATTATAGTATAAATAAAATATTTTTCCAATAATTGACACTGTTATTATTTATGCGTTATATATTCTCGCGGGAGATCCGAGTTCGATTCCCGGCGAAGATGGAAATTTTAAATTTGATAGGAAGATAAATTGAGTATTTTGCTTGTATGAGGTGCACATCAAGCATCTTACGTAAATTTTCAAATTAAATTTAATTCGAATCTCCACGTGTAATTATTTATACGTTAAAAAGAGGAAAATAAATATATATGTATATAATTGCACGTATATCTGGCATGTTGGCTCGTATTGATATCAATATCTGGTTGTATATTTTCACGAGCTTTTACATTTTATTTTTGAAAATTAAACTTGTAAATTATTAAAACATATAGATAATTTACAAAAAGATTTCCATGAAAAAAAATAGTGAAAGAAAATTAGCTTTTAAACATTGTAAGAACTTTTCGATGAATATTAGACGAAAATTAACTGTTTTTATATTGAAATTTATTTGGGTTTTTTTTTTTATTCTACTTTGGATCGTTATTCATTCATTTGACAATGCCAATTTTATTCTTTCTCTTTCTCTCTTTCTCTCTCTCTCTCTCTCTCTCTCTCTCTCTCTCTCTTCCTTTTCTTTTTCTATTTTTCTGATTGTTTTTACTCATTTTGAATAAAAGAATGAAAGAATTAAATCACTGCTTTTTGCACTTACCGGTCATAAAAGCGAGATAATGGTTAAAGTAGTTTTAATACTTATAATATCTTCCACGAACACATTTGCAATTTTATGCAAAATATTCAGAAGAGAGAGATGACTTAAAAATCGATGCAAATTCTGCGAATTGATCTAATCTTATATTTCTATCTATATGTATAAAAGCAACGTATCTGCTGTATATAAAAGCAGATTATTTTATATTACAATCAGTTGCATACAGAAAAAATTATAATTTTACTTCTTTCTAAGAGTAGTTATTTTATTCTATCCTAGTAGTTATTATATTTTATTTTTATAATATTCCACCTTGTGTATTCTATTTTTATATATATATCATATCATGTCATGTCATGTCGTGTCGTGACCATGTCACGTCGTGTCGTGACCATGTCACGTCGTGTCATGTCATGTCATGTCATGTCATGTCATGTCATGTCATGTCATGTCATGTCATGTCATGTCATGTCGTGACCATGTCATGTCATGT
>QVNV01014372.1:0-16387 GCA_014825455.1 Pseudomyrmex pallidus | reverse complement strand
CTGTACGGCCGTACGTATTGATAGCGGAACGTATGGTTAAAGTTGTATATTCGGAAGATGTTCAAAAATATCACTTTTCTTCTTAATATATAAAATACTTAGTAAAAACAATCGAAAAAACACTTTTCGCCCATGCGTGCAACAGGCAGTAACACGTATCGTCTACCCTCCTTATTTGCCCGTATGTTGTATTTAGTAATGAGCATTCTCAGTACTCCCATGAAATCTTAAGAACTCTTCTTGACTATCTTAGTAATGACTGCTTCTCTGTTGAGGAAAGTTAGAATTAAAAATGTAACATCACTGATTATATGCTTCTTATTGGTATACTCCCATCGAGCTTCGTGACCATCTTCTTCATATACAAGATGGAATGTAATCAAGAGTTGTCTCTGGCCTTCTCTCCAGAACCTGACTATTTGTCTAAGCATTGCTTGTGGATCAAATCCTTGATATCTACAAGCATAAACCATTTTCTGATACTTATAGCCTCAGCTGACGTATCAATAAAAGCTGCATTCACCATCAGGTCCCAGTCTCTAGGAGTTAATCCACAGAGTCTTAGGAAGTGATACATCTTGTTAATGAATGGTTCATTTCGCAATCGATTAATTTGTCTTCTCCCCTCAGCATCATGAAGCTCCCTAACTATTGAAAACATGTGATCCATGTCATTTCTTATATTGGTCTCTACTGACAGAAATGCCCTCTTTAATAAGTCAGGTTTTAGTGTAAAGGTGAGACCCTCATTTGATGCTCTAGCAAAATGATTAAATTCAGCAGTTAGCTCCTGAGGAATCTCCTCTACAACTTTTTCTTCTTCTTCTTGGTACCAGTCAAACTTAATATTGAACGTTATGTCGCGCGCTTGTATCATCCGAGGAGTTTTGTATTTGCCTAGTGACATTTTTTTTATCTTGGTGAATGGCCTGACACGGGCAATGATTGTATTCGACAAAGGAGACGATGTACTCACAGCGCTTGATGGCATAGTGCCGCAATATTCTTTAGATAAAGATTTAAATATTGACTTAAATCGATGAAGGTGCCTGAAACTTCTACAGACAAGTTCGGGCCGGTACTTTGCAAGGACAACGGCTCTGTGTCTGTTAATATAGACAGCCCTGGTTGTTTCTGTTGAAACTAGGTAGTAATAGAGTTTACTATCCACGAAGAGGCTCTTGAAATGAGGGACCTGTCGATGATAAATGCTTCTGCAGACACTAAGCCCACGATTGGTAGAGCCCACTTGCTCAATCCTCGCCTGGGCGTAGAAGGTGTGTTTAAATCATTTTTGCACAGTCGAACAACTCTGGTGACAAAGGGATTGTACTAAAGTGGAGACGCAAGGCTGCATAACGTACAGACTTTGTACTCGTCTTGTTGTACTCGTTGGCTCACTCTATCACCCCAGGTGTAAAAACTGGTTCAGCACCAATTGTAAGTCGAATATTATAACCAAGTTCATCTCGCACAGATGTTTGTACTTTTGTGCAAAATTCTTCAGTGAGAAGAAGTTGCAAAATGCATCTCTCAAGCATTTGCTAGAAAATCCATTGCTTTATAGAGTATCGTAATACATTTTTGTGTTGTACCTAAAGTGATGACAAACACGTATTTATAATTCACATTTTATTAGTATTAAAATACCACAAAAATATATTCGTATGTGTGAGTGTAACGATAAATAAAATATAATAATACTTTAAATAAAAATGATATATGAAAAATTTGTAATAAATTTTCTCACTTTGCTACTTAAATACGTGGAATTTTATTCGGAGTCAATTATCAACGTGCAAAATTTGATTCAGAAAATCGATAACCTGAACGTCTGAGGAACCTCTTCTTGTGAGAATATTTAAACAAATTATTTCAAACAATCGTAATGTTTCCGACAAATAACATACCAATATTTTTATTAAACAAATTCATTGTTTATTGTTCATTTAATGCTCCGATCTGTTCCTCAGTAAACAGATAAACTTTAGGAAACTGAACTCTCTGGAAGTTTTCTCTAACGTCATGTCTTGCTTTGAAAAGTAAATAATTTGTGTTGTTATTTTAGAGCATTCCGCGAGTGTGGTGCCTCTGTTGCCACAATTGTAACAGAACTTCTTGTTCCGTTTTTTCGGGCAGTCGGCATATTTGTGTCCTCGGCGCCCACAGTTCCAACAGGCGTCCTGATACTTAGAAGGATTGAGGGCTACTCCCGGGAGCATCGAGATGGTATTGTTGTTGTAATCACCAATAGCATTGGAGATGTCTTCTATTATAGTTCTTTTTACCCATAAGCTAACATTAGCTTGTGCTTCAGCTGTGACAACAAACTTTGCGCCTGAAATTCTTGAAGTCAAAGTCTCTCCGATCGGCATTGCTTTTTTTAAAGCTACGTTGCCTGTAACTTGATAATGATATCTTGTTTCACTGTAGATAAGCCATATTTAAAAAATACTTATTAGTAAAATTTGGAATAATTGGCCAAATATTTAATGGTGCAAACTGAAGGGTTGCAGTTAACGGAGATTCTGCTATATAGTTTTGAATGAATCCATCGTTATTAATAATTCCTAGAGCTCTTCCTGCTATTCTAAGAAATATCTTCAAAAGAATACACTTTTAAAGCAAATAAGTTTTACTGTAAGTGCCAGCTGGCATTGATTGGAATCTCAGTTTTGCATCTTGAGATAGGGTGAGTGCTGATTCAGCTATAGTTATAAGTGCACAAGATAGACCCTTGTACCCCTTTGCAATACGTAGAACTTTCAGAGTGTTTGTGAAATGTTCAAGATTGTGAGCAGCTGACATCATTGCTTCTGACACTTGATCTTTGTAAAACACATGCAAATCCTTTTGCCGACTCAGTAGCAGTGTAAGTAGGCAGATTGTGACAGAATCCCATCTTGCGCTCTGTACATTTTCAGAGAACATTGCAAAGGATATCTTGCTTTTAAACAGCTCTGAAGAAAAATACAAATTGTTGCTGATCTTCCTGGAGATTCATCATTTTGAAAGTTCTAATGAGATACATTGTAGCACTTTTGCTTGTGGCTCAAGCAAATGGAAAGACATTCTGCGCAGTATGTGGTCACTTGTTCAAGAGAACTGCAAGCTAGATATACGATGGTACAGTTTTATTCAATTTGCCAGTGAAGGTATTAATTTGTCACTTTATTAATAATTGTAAAACAGTGTAACAACAGAAATAAACATGTAAAAATATTTCTGTATTTTGCAGTCGTGAAACAAATACAAGATAACACAATGAATTTTGCTTGCTCCCTTGATGTGAGTTCTCTTAGCAGTTCCTCTCAACCCAAGCGCAAGCGTACAATAGGTAGAATAGAGAATATCGTCGATTTTGTGATGGAAAGTAGTCCCGAAGAAGTGTGGCCTGTGCTGAGAATCTTAACGGAAACATTACGAAAATATCCGCGGTGCTTGAAGTCGGAAAATCTTGCGCCTTTGTTGCAACGGTTGACGGAAGTCGCTCAACCTCGAGACGAGTCCGTTATGGATTACTTGTTTTGTCTGGCCGCAATACTAATGGAGAACAAAATGTTTAACGAAGAAAATACTCAGGATGCCACTATTTATTGGAATAAAATCTGGGATATGTTGTTAAGGTGCGTCAAAGTCCCGTCAATCTTTCAAACTTTTTTTTGTAGGAGAACAAATATATAAAATCAACGAAATTATTATTATTATTATTATTATTATTATTTTAGATCTCTGGAAGCGAATCAAAACGAGGAATCCGGTCATGTACTTATGCGTTGCTTTATAAAGCGAAATAAAATGCCGAACGCAAACGGCATTCTCAAGTTATACTTGACCAAGACAATCAATTGGACGCAGAACAGCGTGCTCACGCTGCGGAAATTGTGCGAGTGTGTTTCTCTGCAGGAAAACACGAGTATGCTGACGCTGACGGATTCGTCGACACCGGCGACATCGGCAACAATAGCAACACCTATCTGTGATAGAACGCGTTTGCTAGATTGGTTGTTGAACGTGCCATGGCACAAACTAGCGTTGCGACTATTGAGCGTCGAAACTATTGAGGATGTTTGTATTTTGACGGTAAATTTCGTACTGAATTCTCGTAACAGACAGAACGTTCGAGCGGAGCGAAAATGTCTGTATAATCGTGAGCAAGCATCCAGAGTCTCTTTTGTGCAACGAGACATTTATTCGACAAACCTGCCGCGACTCTGTCGCGCTTCTCTAATGTTTGATGTCGAATTATCCGCCTGTTTAACGGACGAAGGTTCGGAGCGAGATTCGGAAATGAAATTTAACAACGGATTTGCCGTGTCTTATATAGAAGAAGCGTTTATCTATTTAAAGAACTGGCTGTGTAACATTTTTCAAGAAGACACGAACAATGATGATAAAAACACAGGTGAAGTCTACGTCATCTTGATAAAAATTGCGCTCTTAGCGAGACTGCTGTCTACTTTAAAACAGCTGAGTATTCTTACATTGGAAGATACCGTCGGCTGTATGCTGATCGTTCAGTTAGAAAAGCATCTGAAGAACAGCTTTGAGATTTTGGCGAGAATTGACTGGAGCAGGTAAGCAATTCCCTCATTTGAATTTTATTTAATAAGCATGTTAATTACCAAGTTATAATTAAACTGCACATCTACTCGCAGATGCAAGCACATGTACTTGCTGAGCGTGACCAGAGCATTGAACGTGCTTTATGGTACAACTTACGACGCGGACATCGCCAAGATAATCGTTTCAGCGTCTACGGAGAAAATGTTAAAAAATATATTCGATTTATTAAACATTGATGACACTCGAAATTACGGTTCTTACAACGACCACGATGCTTTTCAGGTGAAGAGAATACTTTTTTTTATTTTTTTTATTTTTTTTATATCAGCGGTTATTTATTTTGAAACAACAATATTTATAAAATTGAAACACTGCTTTGCTATTTCTCATTTGGTTTTTTTTTCTTCTTCGTAGGAGAGACGCAGACGTTCCAACATGTACTCCGAGTCGTCCAATTTAACAACAAGCTTTCCGCGCGAGCGTGCGATTTGCTTGCAAGTAGTCGAAGCTTTAGCTTCTTTCTGCGCGCTGCACATCGGCGTAGACAAGTCTGCGTTGCAGAAGAAAACAATAAGAATTTTGCAAACCGTTCATCGGAACTTCACAAGTTACGTGGACTCGAAGATACTGTTGACGATTCTTGATTCATTCATTTCGCGCGATCGGAATGAAATACAGTGCGGATATAAGAACGAGCCGGTAGAGTTTTTCTTAAGTGTGTGCGAGAAAGATCGCGGAACCGAGTTGTTGCACGGATTGTTCAATCTGCTGCCTTACTTCTTTGAATATGCGATCAAGTGTAATTACTCACCGAGAACAATTGTCAAAACGCTCGCGCGGCTTTACGAACGCATTCATCAGCGGAACTGCAGCGTTCTTGTTCATGTGGATTATATGAAGTGCGCCTGCGGTATCGTGCGGATTGACCCAAGTTTCTCTTGGAATTGCGTTGGCGATTCAGATGACGACGGCGTAACAACGTTGCTCAACAGCATTCTCGACTACATCGGCAACGAACTTTTCGTTCTGCGTTCGCAAGCGGTGCGATGCCTGCAATTGCTTCTATCATTCAAGAACGTCATTTGCAAATGGAAGGAATGGATCTTCGTTAAAGTGGAAAAGATCGTATTCAAACTAGTTGACGAGACAGTTCAGCAATCGACTTCAGATTTGTCTGACAAGTATGAACATACACTAAAATAGAGTATAAATATTTTTCAATGTGGGATGTAAAGCCCTCGGAATAAACGAAGCGGTAAAATTATAATGCAAAGAAATTAAAATTTTCATTAATTGACAGTAAGAACCTGCAACATAGTCAACGACGGGATGAAAAAGAAACCAAGACTGCTACCGCGCTTCTTACATTGGTTTCTGTAACATGCGCTAGCCATGTTCTTCAGGGTAGCGCTTTATGTGCCATACTACGGCTGACGGTGAAGCATGTGGAGAATTTGCAAGCAGTGCGCAAAGTCCTCTCGGTAGCGGCGCGTTATACAACAACAAACGTCTCGCTTATCGAGGATAACTTGAGTTATCTGTTAACATACTGGTTGGAAGACGCCAAGTATCCGCTGCAAAAGTTTCCTTGGATACTCGCAGGTAAGATTTTAACGTGAAAGCTACCTCCCGTTACAATTGACTAAATCTATTTTTGTTAACAGGATGCGAAACATCGGACGAGTTTTTCAGAAAATACGTCAATCACATAGTTCCGATTTTGCTACGTACTTCAGGTCTTGCTGAGACCATATTCTTCTGTGTCGATAACGCTGGTCTGTCTTTCGAAGAAGTCTTCCAGGATGTATTTCCATCGTGCTTTGTATGGCTGGTGGCCGATGCCGTCGACGTCACCCCCCCCTCCCAGTCCGATGGTAACGTCGACGTACTGCGAAAGTTGATGCAAAATACAGGCGAGTTTGCGAAGATGCTAAATTTCAGCGACCTATTTATTCTCCGTTTTCAAGACGTGCTGATAGAGTTGGTGCAGCGATTGCACGACGAGGACGATTTCAAGCGCGTTTTGTCGATTACGGACGTGTGCTTTCCGGCAACGGATCCACCGCACTTCTCGAGAGCCAAAGTGGATCGCTGTTTTATTTGGCTGGAACAGAACTTTCTTGATAAGTCGCTGACGCGTGTGCTAGTCAAACGGCAACCGGCGATTCTACAGAAGACGCTATTGCGACTCGCGAGCGCCGTGCACACGTCGCGTTCCTGGCACGGTCGACTCAAACGACTGCATCAATACGCATATTTCTACACGCGCATCTCGTGCGATCTGGCGGAGTCTGTCTTCGACGACATGGCTGCGTTTTTTGTGCGAGACGTGTGCTATAGTCTTTTGTATTTAGCGCGGAGCGACAACAACATATTCGCGGAAATATGCTGTAAGTTTTTGTATCTCTTTCTCCAAAGAGCGTTGTCTGCAAGAGCCGGAGAGGTTCGAGATATTCTCAGATTTATCGTGGCAAATCTGATCGGCTTTATGCAAGCATCGAGCGGCAATGTCGCGGCGGGGTGTCTTCTCAAATTTCTCATAGTGGAACGGAAAGATGTGCTTCGCGAAGCTATCGTTAAGCTCGGCTCGTTCCCGAATCATGAAATCTTTCGAGACGCGAGAGAAGCTTGCAATACTGTGAAATCGAAACAGAACGGCGTCGCTGTAAGTCTCGAGGATGAACTGGAGCATTTCCTGGACGCAATGAGCGAAGAAAATGTCGAATGTACATTGGAAGATCTTGCGAGTTTAACGCAGCAGTTGTCGACAAGAAAGAGAGAATTAAGAGAATTACGTCGAAAAAGTCCCAAGGACTGTACCAACAACATCTTGCACCGACTAATATTCAAGTAAAAACACTCTTTAAAACGCGCGTTTTATTTTAAAAATTTTTTTTTTTTTTTTTTTTTTTTTTTTTTTTTTAGACTTGTCAAACTAACGGAATCATCCATCCCACGCGTTTCGACGGAAGCCACCAAATGTCTGGGTGAATTGGGCCCGACAGACTCTAACGTGGCTTTACGGCCGTCCGGAAGTCTTGTTCAAGAATCGAATCACGCGATAGAGGCTCTAACGTACCGATCGGTCGCGATGTTGATGAGCTTTATCGTGGAGAACTCGGTGCAACTTCGCAAGGTTTTTAATTTTTTCTTTTCTTTTGTGTATTTTTTGTGTGAATTTTCAAGAGAAATTGCAAGATACTGATGAACCAATATGTATGTTTTGTCAATGTTATTAAAGGCGAGTGCTGATGCGCTGTACGCTGTGTTATCGACTTCCTTCGGCCAGAAACTATTTGACCGTGAGTACTTGAAGAACTTATCGAACGTCCTCGAGGAATGTGCGCCTTTGAAGATTGATTATATTCGACCATTTGTATGCAGCGGTTCCGCCGTAAAGCAAACTCTTTTTTCGGTGGATTTCGCGCAATTTCATGTCGTCATAAATCCAGTAAACACTTTCTGGATCATCAAGGATAGCGAAACTACTTATGCCGACTGGATTGTCAATGTCACTTGCAGCATTGCCGAGTGCTTTCAGGACTCGTACTTGAAGAGTTTCTTGCCAGTTTGTCGACTGAGTATCGAATTCTGCGAGTTGATCTTGCCAAGGATTTTCTATCTCGTAATTTACCAGAGCAAAAACTTCAACGCCATGTGTGATTGTGTAAATGGTTTTTTTAGGTAGTATCAGTCTTATTATTTAGAGTGTTTATATTCAAAACAATATTTTGATATTTTATATACATGTATAAAGATATTTTTATTAAGTTCAATAACAACTGTTATCTTTTATTTTGTTTTATCAGGCACTGTTTTGCGATTAGCCAGGAGGAGGAGACGGCACAAAATGACAGCTACGATTTGAAAATTGTTCGCCGCATGTTAGACGTGGTGAATCACGTGCGAGCGCAGTTGGCAGATGGGACAATGTTGAGACTTGACTACGTGTATTTAGCCAAAGCGGCGCACAAATGTTCCGCGTACTATTCAGCTTTGTTATTTGCACAGTTGGCTTGTGAATCGATTTCGACCGACTATCCGGACTTTAGCAGAGATTCTAGAATCGACTTTATCTACGAACACGAACCGGAAGTCGGCCGAGTGCTGCAGCGTATTATGTCGGACACATATCTGAACATCAACGATCCGGATGCTACCTGCGACGCCGGTTCGTCGCATCTGCTCGATTACGAGTCTCGAATGCAGTATTACGCTCGCACTAATCGTTGGGATAAAGTCATGCTTGCGAAAGACATCGAGTTGTCATCTCACAGCAACGGTTATTCATTATCGACAAGTAACGCCAGGATGGAAATGGCAAACGCGCTCCATTACTCGGGTTTGCAGTTTCTTCAATGGCAGTTCCAGGGCAACTGTTTGGGAGAAAAATTCAGGTAATATTATGTGAATTGCGCACAACTCATCTCTCGTCAACTTGGAAAGTGCGATGATCTGATGAGATATATTTTGTTTCTAAAATGTAAATGAACTTTTTAGTTACGAGTGTGCTTGGAGACTCGGCAACTGGAATCTACCCGATAACTATGTTGTTCTTAATCATAATGACCGCAAACCGCAACAGTCGCGACTAGAATTGCTGGAGGACGCGTTTCACGCACATCATTATCAAGCGCTTAAATATTTTCATGAAAACGACCGGCACGGTATGGAGCAGGCGATCGAGCGTGCGCGTGAGATCGTGATCAGTGAACTGCGACTGATCAGTCTGGAGAGCAATCGGACTGTAAACGAGAAATTGTCTCAGTTGCGATTGTTACTTGAAATCGAACAATTGAACTGGGTAGCCGATTCACCGGATGAAAAGTGTCTAGTGATATTGCGACGCTGGCACGAGCACGAAATTGGTTTGACTGGTCAGTACAATTGTGTGGAACCGATTTTGTGGCAGCGCATTATTACGTTCCGTGCTCGAGAATCACTGCGCGCGAACATTCACGTGCGCGACGCATTTTTCGCTACCTGTTTGGATCTGGCGGCACTCGCGGAAAGTCAAGGTGACTTTCCCGTGGCTACTCGAGCACTGGACAGCCTGAGAACGTATTCAAATTTATCCGCGGAACTACGGAATCAATTGCTATATCAAGAATCATTGTTAGCGTGGGTGAATCGTGACCAGATAGTAGCGCGTCGTCAGTTGCGCAATTTGATTGAGAAGAACGAGCCGATACCGAGTTTGCGAGCGAAAGCATTACGAGTTTATGGCGATTGGATGGCGGAGACCAAATCAGAGAATCCGCAGGTAGTGATACAAAAGTATTATCTGGAATCTATTAAAATCAGCGAGGCTCTCAAACAAACACCCGACGTCGTTAATAATCTATACAATACACAGGTGAGAGAATGAGTAATGTATTTTATTGAAATTATTATCTCTTGAAATTATTATTTTTATCGCTTTTATAGGCTTCGTTGGCGCGTTTTGCCGACGCGCAGTACGAGCAAATTAGTGGATATATGAAGTCACCGATATACGAGTCGCTGAAAGAATATGCTCGCACTAACGTCCGAATGGATCAGGCGCAAATGATGAAAAATCAGGATCTCAAGCGCGCTGTGATAATCAGTCACAAGCAGTCAACCAACGATGCAGCCGAGTTGAAATATATCGAACAGGAGAGGCGCAGCTATCTCGCACAAGCGCTCAAATACTATCTGAGAACATTGCGGAACAGCGAAGAGCACGATATGCTTGTGTTTCGGTTGATAGCGCTCTGGTTGGACAATATGTTTGACGACGAAGTGAACGAGAGTTTGCTAGACGAACTGGACTACGTGCCGAGCTTCAAGTTCGTTCCGTTGTTGCCGCAACTGGCTGCCCATGTGAACAGCGACGCTGCTGCCGCAACCGACGCAAAGCAGCAGAGCTTTGCTGCGCGAATCTTTCGAATTCTCGAGCGCTGCGCTTTGGAACATCCTTATCACACACTGCCGGTGTTGTTGGCGCTGAAAAATTTGCACAGCGATTACGAATACGATGAGGAATCTCGCGTCGCGAAAAAGGAAGAACGTCGCGTACTAGGCGCTAAGAAGTTGTTCAAACAGTTAGACAAGTCGTCGGTGAGCACGATTGTTCGCGAGATGGAGATTCTGTCGCGAGCGCTTCTCAGTTTGGCCTACTGGCAACCGAAGACTAAGTGTACTCCCGGTAGAAGTTATCAAATACCGCGAGATCAACCAATAACCAAGGTATTTTTGTGTTATTAGTTGAATGTATTTGTTTCTTTAATTTTTTTTTTTTTTTTTTTTTTTTTTTTTTTATTTATTTTTTTTTTTTTCAGATGAAGAATCTAAACAATGTTCTTCTGCCGACGCTCAGTCTGCCTGTACGGTCGTCGTGCAATTACAACGACGTAGTTGGTATAAGAATTTACAAAGACACATGTGAGTTTGTTGGCGGCGTCACTGCGCCAAAAAAAATTATCTGCGTCGGCACCGATGGTGTGCAGCGCCGTCAGCTTGTAAAAGGCAAGGACGACTTGCGACAGGATGCGGTGATGCAACAAGTGTTCACCGTGATGAACACGTTGCTGCGTACGTGCAAGGAAACGAAACGCCGAAATTTGCGTATCAGAACGTACAAAGTAGTGCCGTTGACGCAGAGGTCGGGCGTACTGGAGTGGTGCGACAACACAGTGCCCATTACCGCAACTCTGGTGGGTACTCCTACTGCGCCTGGCATGCATCGAAAGTATTATCCGCGAGATCTCACCGCGGAAATGGCCAGAGATAAAATAAAAAATGTTGCACAAGAATCAAACGAGGTGACAATCACTTTATTAATCTTTATCCTTCTTTAAACTTTAGCAATAAATAAGCTCTATCTTGTTTTGAATGGTTAGAAAAAACTAAAAGTTTTTCTCGACTGCTGCAAGCGCATGAGGCCGGCATTTCATCACTTCTTCGAGGAGAAATATCGTTCGCCTGAAAGCTGGGTTGAAAGGACTCTTACATATACACGTAGTGTCGCCGTCACGTCCATTGCAGGCTATATTTTAGGCCTCGGTGATAGACATTTGAGTAATATACTCATCGATGAACATACGGCGGAAGTGGTACACATTGACTTCGGCGTTGCTTTTGAACAAGGAAAAGTTTTGCCGATTCCTGAGACTATTCCTTTTAGGTAGGGACAAGTAGAATCATTTTTATTATTATTATATAGTTTTTTGCGAATCTTCTGTTTGTGATTTTTATGTAATTTCGTCGTTGTGTTTACTTTGTTATATAGACTGACCAGAGACATTGAGGTCGCTATGGGTGCGTACGGTATTGAGGGCATCATGAGACGCAGCTGCGAAGTAACCATGACAATGCTGCGCGATCAGAGACAGATTATCATAACTCTTCTTCAGGTTTTGTTATATGATCCCCTTTTTACATGGGCTATCACACCAGAAAAAGCATGGAAGATGCAGAGCGATGTCATGAAGGACTTTAAAGATAGCAGTGGAAAAAGTAAGGAAATGTGTGTAAAAAATTTCACCTTTTAAATATCGTTTTTTATAAATTTTTTTTTTCTCAGCATTTGTGGAAACAAATAAGATTGCTAAAAGAGCTCTTTTGAGGATTGAGCAAAAATTACAAGGAACAGAAGACGGTTTAGTATCTAGTGTTTCCGGGCAAGTTGAGAGGCTCTTGCAAGAAGCACGGGATCCCGCAAATTTATGCCGAGTCTATTGTGGTTGGCAACCATATTTGTGAAAATATTATATAATAACTTCTTAGAGATATGTTTTGTATTTTGAAAAAAATATCAATATGTAAAGAGTTTTAACTTTTTAATTTTACTAATAATGCTAAGATTTAATTCAAACAAAGAATAAGCATTTTTTTTTTATCAAATGTTTTTTTAACAGCAGAGAAATAGCTAATATCTACTTTAATAAACAATGTAAATTACAATTACAACATTTTTTATACTGTTTGAAATAAAAACTTATTTATATATTTTTCATTATTTTATGACCTCATTCGGCGAGAATATCTAATCTTGTGCTTACGCGCGCCCGCCGCGACTTGCGACCGTTGTAGATTCGACTTTAGGATATTTGTGCTGTATGAGTGGTACGATTTCCGGAAGAAAGCGACAATTTACCGACTTTATTTCTATGTATATATATATATGTTGCAAGTACATACATACATAACGCCTAGTAACTTTGATCTAGTAAAGGCATCATAAATACATTCGATTCAAATAGAGAAGAGAAACCGATATTGCGCAGAGGAGAAGAAAAGCGGACAAAGTGGGGATAGCGTTGGGCGCGGGATTGGCGGAATACTCGCTGTCGACCAACGGCTGTGGAGAGATGCGCGAAATGGACGCGTTTTCGTCCGTCGCGAAATTCTCTTCTCTATTTGAATCGAGTATATATGTATGTGATATTTAGACACATACACTGGTATGCAATAATGCTTTCCGAAAGGTGCTTCCCTCTCTACATTGTTTTTTAGTTGTCGTCAGCTGCTAGCGAATAAATCTGCTGATTAGACATAGACATCGCCGATGTCTCCGAAGCAAACGTTAAAGCATCTCGACGAGAATCGCGTGTATAGACAAACGCAAGTAAACGTTCGAACGTTTATTTAAAAATCTACTTGTTTGCACTTGTTCATATGGAGACAAGATAATCGTCTCTTGTCAAGATTTTTCCGTCGACAAGTTTGATAGCGAAAAGTTCATGTGAAAAGTTGTATGTTTTCACGCTTCGAGTGAGTACGAGTTCACGTCAAACTGGCACGTTTCTCCCTAAAACGTTTTTTAGAAGAAAAGTTAATGATTGTTGTCTACTCAGAAAGAATAGACAATCATGAAAATCAACTTTGGTGCTTGTAATGTTCCGTGAGGATATACATCGTTGGATTTGCTGTCACTGGCTCGCGCATGCACGGAGAGGTTCTTTGTAGATTTTTACTTGCTGCAGCCGTATCGCTTTGCTCCGTTCTCACGAACGGAGCTTGCGAGAACACGACGTGGGGGTGCGAAGAGGAGCAAGTTTAATAATTGTCATAAATCGTCGTTTGACGTCCACGGTGCTACGTTTCATCGTTGTTGTAAGTCGTAACAATATTTTTGCCATTTTGCAACGTACGATCGATTCAGCCAGTCAGTCACTTCTTGCCCGCCATCTTGCGAGAACAAAGTTTGTGACAGGCGATCCTTGTGAGCGAGCGCGAGGGCGGGGGTAGTGCGAGAGAGACGATTTCTTTCATGCGGTACGCGCGTTTATCCGGTTGTACATCGTTCGACTACCATCGGCTGCAGAGACGGCCAAGTGTCTGAGAGAAGAGAGGAAAAAAAATAATTGACTGGTTATCGGTGGCACACCGCGATACTGCGGCATAGCATTTGTTGAATCTACACACATACAACGCGTTTGCAAACGCTTAACACTCGCGCACACATATAAACGAACTGTCGTCATTGTCGTCGTCGCTTCCTCTCGCAATGGCTCTGGAAACGCCGAGGGAGCGAGAAATCGCTGCCGAGGACAGTATCAAGGTGGTCTGCAGGTTTCGACCTCTTAACGACTCCGAGGAGAAGGCTGGATCCAAATTCATCGTTAAGTTCCCCTCTGGCGGCGAGGAGAACTGTATTTCAATCGGAGTACGTAGAACGTTACGTTGACGTGAACGTGATTAACGTAGAGTCTGATTGAAGCAATTGATAATCTTGCAATTATTTAAATTTTTCCTATGTATATTCGATTTTTTCTGCTTATATAATATTGAAATTGTTGAATGTGCAAATTTTTAAACATATATAGTTTTTAGCTACAATTTTACGTTGATTTTAGGGCAAAGTATATCTTTTCGATAAAGTATTTAAACCAAACGCCACACAAGACAAAGTCTATAATGAAGCGGCAAAGTCTATTGTTACGGATGTTTTGGCGGGATACAATGGGACTATCTTTGCCTATGGTCAAACGTCATCAGGTAAGTTTTGGTATATAAAATAACATGTATAATTGAAATAATTACGTGTACTTGTTATATTATTAAAATCTTTGTATGCAGGTAAAACACATACAATGGAAGGTGTCATTGGAGATCCTAACAAACAAGGTATCATACCCAGAATTGTCAATGATATCTTTAATCACATCTATGGTATGGAAGAGAATTTGGAGTTTCATATCAAAGTATCCTACTTTGAAATCTACATGGACAAAATTAGGGATCTTCTTGATGGTGAGACAATCATTATTTTGATTGTGTGTCAACTTGTGACAAGTTGTGTATAATATATTTCTATAATAAATAAAATCTTTATATATTTTAGTGTCTAAAGTTAATTTAAGCGTGCATGAAGATAAAAACCGAGTACCGTTTGTGAAGGGTGCAACTGAGAGGTTTGTTTCTAGTCCTGAGGAAGTATTTGAAGTGATAGAGGAAGGCAAGTCAAATCGGCACATCGCCGTGACTAATATGAACGAGCACAGCTCACGTTCTCACTCTGTTTTCCTTATCAATGTCAAGCAGGAGAATTTAGAGAATCAGAAAAAACTTTCCGGCAAGTTATATCTTGTTGATTTAGCTGGTTCGGAAAAGGTAAAATTATGTAAATGTATCAATTTATTTTCCTCATTGCATTTTATTTCTTCGTTATTGTATAATTTTCTTCTTGTTTTGTATTTTATTAGGTTTCCAAGACCGGTGCGGAAGGAACAGTGCTTGATGAAGCAAAGAACATCAATAAATCTCTGTCTGCGCTCGGTAACGTAATCTCGGCCTTGGCTGATGGCAACAAGACTCACATTCCCTATCGCGACTCCAAATTGACGAGAATTCTGCAAGAATCTCTGGGTGGTAACGCCAGGACTACAATTATTATCTGTTGCTCTCCTGCCAGCTTCAACGAATCCGAAACAAAGTCGACTTTAGATTTCGGTACAACTTTGACATGATTTTTTTGTGTTTTATGCTGCTTTTTTGCTTTTACGGTTTTTGTAAAACCAGATTTGTTACAGGTAAACGCGCCAAGACTATCAAGAACGTTGTGTGCGTGAACGAGGAGTTGACGGCGGAGGAATGGAAGCGTCGCTACGAGCGCGAAAAAGAAAAAGTGGCGAGATGGAAGGGTAAAGTCGACAAACTGGAAGCTGAACTGTCACGTTGGCGACAAGGTGAGACTGTCAGACCGGAAGAACAAGTTAGCTTGATCGAGGGACCTGATGTTACCACACCCATCACCGCCTCCATCGAAGGTAGAGACGACAAAGTACAAATAACAAAGCTTTTTATGTATTTCTGACAATAATGAACTTTTGTATAAATTACTATAATCTTAACTAAAATTTGTTATTTTAACGAACTATAAGATTGTAATTCTTTTTATACAGGCAAGCTGGATGAAAGTCCAATGCCCGCCACTCCCGGCGGTGGCCTAATGATTGGTTCTCTTTCAAATGAAGAGCGGCAGAAGCTCGAAGAGGAACGCGAGAGACTGTATCAGCAGTTGGACGATAAAGACGAAGAAATCAACCAGCAGTCGCAGTATGTCGAAAAACTGAAGGAGCAGATGGAGGAACAAGAGGAACTTATTGCGAGCGCGAGGCGGGATTATGAGCAGCTGCAGCAGGAAATGAACCGAATTCAGCAAGAAAACGAGAGTGCTAAAGAAGAAGTGAAAGAAGTGTTGCAAGCGTTGGAAGAACTTGCGGTCAATTACGATCAAAAGTCGCAAGAGGTAAATGTCTCCGAATTTTTTTTTTAGAAGATATAGATATATATATACATACATACATACATATATATATATATATATATATATATATATATATATATATATATA
>QVNV01014316.1:0-23138 GCA_014825455.1 Pseudomyrmex pallidus | reverse complement strand
CTTCTTCGAGTACACCTTGAAATTAGTTACAGGCGAGATGAAGCAAGATAAATGAATAATTAATTTCTTAACGTATAATGAAGTTTGCTCCACAATGTGTCTTCAAAAGGGAGCAACATTTTAATACATATCTCAAACGTCAATCTACAAGAGTTCACTAAATAAAATCAATTATACGTTTTTTAAACGATATAAAGAACTCGCTGTGCGACGACGTAAAAGCAGCATTACTCAGCGTACTTATCAAAAGTTCATATTTTTAATTAATATCTCATATTACCGTTCCGGTTCCTCTTCATTATGGAAATCGGCTCGGAAGTCGCGGCGAGAGAGTGCGTTTCTCATCAATGTTAAGTAACGTCACGACCACGCACAGGAACCTTCGTGATGTACGGCATCCTCTCTCGCGGATGTTTTTTTTTTGCCCCGAGAGAAATCTTTACTTTCTTTGCGACACACACAAGTTATATTTACTCGTTGGTTACACCTGATGACATGAAGCATGTTTTCCGATCAAAAGTTTAACGAGCGACAGCAGCTTTTGCAGAATTTCAATCTCAAAGTTTCAATTTTGTTTCACGCAATTATGTTAATGTGAAATATCATATGTAAAAAATGTACATCACTGTGTTATTAACCACATTTAAGTAAGTATCGTCATTATAAAATGTATATATAACCGTCGACTTCATTTCAACATTTCTTTCGGATACCTGTGCTATACGTTTCCGTCTCGTACTCTTTCGAGAGAAGTCTTTGTTTTGATTGCGATCTCAGAGATCGGCGAACAAGTGCGTATCATTTTGTAAAGTCAAAGAAAGAAGTTCGTACCCGGCAACGAACCCCGGTGGTCCAATTAGCTGACACACCGATCCGAGATCCCGCGTGCGAGAAGAACTTCATAACTTTAGACCCGCAATCGCGCGCGTTATGCCGATTTTATGCAAGAACGCGCGCGACGTTAAACGCGCCCGTTCGTTGTAGCGTAAATTTCGGAGAGAATCTCAATGGCGTGATCGAGCATATCCCGCTTCTTGGTCCACGGATATATATATATTTTTTTCTGTGTTGCCGCCAAGCTGCATCTCTCGCGAACACGACCGGATGAGGGCAGCGCGTTTTTCGGCGCGATACGCATCGCCGAACAACGGCGAGCGAGATCGCGCGGCTCGCTCCCCGATCGTATCGGTTTTTTTTTTTAAACCGACGAGCTTGTTCGATCGTTCGACTGACATTTTCGAGGGAAATTGGCGAAGGTACGTAAAGTTCCAAACGGCTACCTATTTCGCCGGCTATTTTACGACGCAAGGAATTTTTCAGCATTTAAACTCCATGCATTCGGATAAGATAAGCACACACATACATTAAAATTGAAATAGATATAAATTTAAATGACTTAATTTTGTTTAGAAAGCGTTCAAAACATTTCTTTTAAACATATACTGAAGTCATATTCTTTTTTGTTCTATTTTTCAGACTTGGTTTTTTATGCACCTTCAATTACGATCAAAGTTTTACAAACAAAATACGATTTTTTCAAATCTGAGCGATCGGTTTTTGATATTATCAAGTTCTGTTATCAAATAATAAATCCTTGCATGCTCACTTGAACTCCGCGTGCGCTTGGTGTTTTCTTTTTCCTTAATGAGATACGGGAACAGCAGTTGCGCGCAATGTGCGATCGTTACCGTCACGATACGAATCAGCGCGCGAAAACCACGTGGCTTCCTTGTTATATAAAAGTCAACGATAAACCAGTTATACCGCACCAGGCGCAGTCGACTAATTAATAAAAGCACAAGCCGCGACGTGTTTGCAAAATTTTTTTTTTTTTTTATCAAAGTTCTTCGAAGCGAACGACAGTCGCAACGATTTGCTCGTGATGTTATCGGGGATGTGTTGTCGCGGAAAATGCTGAGAACACATCGATGAATAGAAGGAGAAACCATTAGAAGAGACCTTTCGAAGACGCGATAAGCATCGGCCGGTGTCATTGGTAAACATTGAAACTCGTTACGATAAATATTTATTCGAAACTCGCATGATGGAGTGCATCCTGTTCGAGCGTGCGAACGCGCGGCGCTTGTCTCTTTGTTTTTTTTTATTTTTTGTTACTTATACTCAACGAAAATAATCCGTTCGTTCGTGAAAAAATCCCGTCGTCGGCGATACATTGCACTTCAATTGCACGTTGATTTTCACGTACGCGAAGCGGCCGAGGATAAACCTGTCCGGCCGGTCGGCGTTAAACAAATTATCTCGCTAATTATTTAATTAACGCAATAACTTATTCGGCTAAGCGAGAGTTGCGAAACGGCTGTTATTCCGTGTGAAGTTCTTGTACTTCTTTTCACTCAAGGTGTGTATAAATGCGATCGAGTGAAATCGCGGACTTTGGCGAAGTCCGAATCGCGTGCAGGCATCGGACATCCTGTTTAACCACGTGACGTGGCTCTTCAATCTGCCAGGAGCAATCTTCTTCGTGAAGTCGAAGGTCGTCCTTGATACGAAGCGTAGCAACAAAGAGAAGTTTAAATTACGATCTGCGAGCAACCCTTTACCGGTTTTTAGACGTGCACTGCCTGTAAAGTCGACTGACAGCCACAATTTGTTTCCTTCAAGAGGACTGCAGAAATTTACGTACAAATGGTTTTATTCCCCAAAAGTAAAGAACTGCGGTTTCTCCCAAATCGTTCGAATAAGCTGCACAATGAAGGAATGACGGCGAGAGAAAAGACGGTTAAATCGGAATATTTTAACTCTACTCTTTTGTGTGTGTCTTCCGTATCTATTAAGTATAATGTTAATAAATTTCCGACATGTGTGTTGTTTTTTTCTTTTTAAACATCAGACTTTTTACTTTTTGCCTTAACGCATGTGATTATTGACACACTACTTTACATAATATAGAAAAAAGAAGTAATTTGATTATTTATTATACGAAGATTAGTTTTTAAAGACTTTAGAAGCGCCACTTCGCGCCACTTCGTCGGAAAGAACTGGACCAAAGACCAGTATAACCGGCTCGTCTTCGATTTCGCTACCAAGCAAGCCACATGTTCACCGAGTAATCTGAATCACACAGGCGACGGTCTTGACTTCACGAAGAAAGGATATTTTCCTTTGAAAGGAAGAAGATTTCTTACGTGTCCAAACAGGATGTACTTCATCACGCGAGAATGACGTAGTATCGTTTAAATGTGTTCGGTATAGCGCGGTCTGTAATTTTTTTCAGTTTCTTCTCCTCTCCTCTCGTGCGTAATTTTTATATCGCATAATAAATAAGCTAATGAGACGTTTATCACAACGCTACTTCATTCATTTTGCCGTATTGTTCGTGTCCGAAGAAATAAAATGTAATATCTTCGAGAAGAAATCAAAAAACATTTCGAAAGCAGTGTCTTCAGATCCGCACAATCTCTCAACATGAAAGCCGCATCGATGAATTATGCACGGAAAGAAACCCGGTGAGCCTTGAACGGTAATAAATCACCACGACGTAAGCAGCGAAGATGTTTTTGAAATAAAACAGTCCCGCCTTTTTTGCTTGCGACAACCGCCGCTTTTTCCTTTGCGAAGTCAAAGATCCTTTCGAATGCGACATAAATCAGCCCGACCGATCTGCTTTATCCGTAGCGCGAAGTTGAAGTTGGCCTAACTTCACGATCTTCGGTTCACATATGCGCTTTGCCGAGATCTCTTTGTATTTTTCGTGTATTTCTTTGCGAGATCTGTTAATGATTTTGTAATCTAGATTTTTATCTTTGCATCGAAAATACGGGAAAAATAAAACTTTCCAGTGATACTAAAATAAACTTCTGAAGTAATGTGTGTGCGTGTTACAGATCTCGAACGGTTTAATTTAATAATATACCGACTTCGTTACTAAAATAATAGATAGCGTCACTAAACGCTTATCTGCGCGCTCGGCTCTCAAAATTTGCTTAATCCTCTCATGACCTAAATGACTCGCGAGCACGAACGAAGATTTATCGTCGCCAATTGCATTCGCGTGTCACCAAATTGCCCCATCCGCGAACAATTGCTTGACTCTCGAAATTGCCCGAACATCCTCGGCGATTCCCTCTCTTTCTCGCTCTTTCTTTCTAGCACGTCTGATCGCGCAATTTGCGCCTCCCGACAGCTTCATTGCGGGTTTTGGGTCGTTATTGTCCGTCACGACGCGCGTCCGTGTCGCGACGCGTCTGCAGGCCCCCGACCGTTACGAGGCCCAGTTTTCTTTCTGTAAGAAACTTTCTACGAAGAAAGGACCCCGTCGCGTCGCGTGAGGGCCCCTTTCGAAGTCTGAAGAACGGGCCCAGGGCTGAGATCTCGCACACGACCAACACGCTCCGTGCACGCTTAGGGCGGTTAGCTTAGGATTGGACGAAGGGGAAGAGAAACACTGATATTCAGCGAAAGGATCGTCAAGAAAAAGCTGCCACGTTTACGACATTCTAATCGTTTCATCACGGAACATGACTTCGCTATTAAGAATTTTTATACGCAGAGGAAATGATATAAACAACGTAATAATACGAATTAAAATATTCTACTTGAACAAATTAAAATATTCTAATTGCAGAGGAACGGAATGGCATACCGCGCATCGTTATTCTTAACAGTCTCTCAAGAGAGCATCGAGTGTCCGATTAAAATCAAAAAGCTTTTACACACCGAAAAAGATAGAGTGAAAGACATCGTGTATGTGTAATTGACGGATCTCGTCTCATCGGAGCGGATCATTAAAATATTTTAATCAAGCCCGTGGGCCGGTTCTAATTTCTCCGTCCGTCCGTTCAAGGCGTCATTACGTCGCGAAGGGTTGCTCTGTGCGAGAGGGAGTAGCGCGCACGTCGCCGTACATACACAGTGTTACGTGTAAGGAGGAGAGAAGAAGGAGAACGTGGGCTATATTGCGCGGGAGAGAAGTGGAAGAAAAAAAAGAGAACGAGAAAAGAGGGTTGGCGGTCGCCTCGAGAGAGCCGGCGCGCGAGGACAGGTGGCGACGAGAACCAGGGAACCTCGGAACCACCGAGTTCTCACGCGCGAAACCTCCAGCTGCCACCGGCCGAGGAGATATACATACACGTTGCTTCTGAGACTCCGGCACGATAGAGGAGGCAAGCGAACGAGAGCGGCCACAGGCGCACCCTCCGAAAAGCGCATCACTCCGCTCAAGGGAATGTCGGACACGACGAGGAACGACCGACAGATGCGTGTGGTTGGTCAGGAATCTAAATATTACGACCGCGTCGCGCTGAGGGGGCCGGTGTCGCGACGGTGGAGGGTATCCCTCGTCACCCCCTTGCTTACGCGTGAATAGGGTACACGCGGGTGGATACCGGCTGTTCTCTGTGCAAATGAAATCCACGATGTCCTGTCCTGTGGAGAAACGAGAGACATGTTGGAATACCGAAGCGACAGAGGCTGCAGGCGGCTCTTGAATATGTAATACGGTTGACAAATGGACTCGTCTTGCGTAAACAGATCAGTTTAGATCTCGGAAACAGATATTACTTTGAAACGAGAATTCAAAATAAACTATAAAAACGTTAAAATCGCAGAAATATACTCATTAAGTTTTTTATATCGCTATAAAAATATGTTTATCCTAATTTAAGCGATAAAATGTCCAATTCGATTTAGCTAAGAGAGCGGCTAAAGTAACACACAAAATCGACGAGGCGTTAATGATCGATATATGAGAAAAGAACGAACTAAACGCTGAGATTACGCGCGTATCGATCGATCTTATAATTTATACCGTCAGTCGCGGAACGATAATGACTACTACTTACTGGTTATAATACGAAGACCGATTTAGCAATGCCGTGAGGCGAAAACGATTAAGCGTATTATCGGTATTTTCTCACATGCCGAACGGGCGGTCGCATAAAAGTGTACATTTACATACGTCGCGGGAAAAACAATATTTTATGCGTCAGTGATTATAAAATGTTGCAGAACTTCAGAGCGTGCTCTATTTGATCTTATCTTCCGTCCGACGAAATCAACACCGTGGAAATTGAATGCTGCCAATAAGCGAACGGCGCATCTGCCGATCGTTTCCTTTCGTTCTAAGACCTAAACTGCCCGTAATCTTGCGACGTCACGGCAAAAACCCAGAAAGGATCGCGGCGAAGTAGCCGAAGCGACTTCGCGCTAATTGCAACGGCGGAACAGGACAGCCACCTGTTTCACGCATTCGTAGAGTACGCCGGAGCGCAGTACGACTTCCCGTGCAACAGGTTATACACCCTTCCAATCACCCCATCCCTTTGCGCTCTCCCTCGGGCCAATCGCCCTTCGTCAAATCGACGCGTCACCCATCCTCGACCGTCGCTTGACGTATCGACTCGGTCCTCCTAACAACCGTTCTTTCATCCTTGTCTGACCATCGACGCGCTTTATTCCCTCACGAGGCGAAACTTCTCGTTCTCTCTTCTCAAGCGCTCGCCTCCTCACTCTATCTCATTCTATCCCTCTCTTGCTCGCTCCTTTCCGATCTCGTGTCTCGTACTTTCCTCCTCCAGCACGAGCGAACTACGTGCTGTTCTCGCGCTCACCTCTGTCGGGCATGCGTCCGCCAGCTACCGTGCGCAGCTCGTGCTGCGCGTGCGCTACGATTCCTCTAGTATCGTCCACGGATTTTCTGTCCTTTTTTCTCTCTCATATGGTAATCGGTGTCTCACACATTCTCTCTCATTCTCCCTTCTTGTCACCCTCCTCACGCTCGTGGCGCACAGTCGCTGCCGTCTCTGTTGCGCGCTCTTCGATCTCTCGCTCGCAGAGCGCTCGTGCTGCGCGTGCGCCAAAGCGCACACGCACTCCCCTTCTTTCTTACAATGTTCGCTCTTTTCTCCATCTCGCTCGGCACAACTGCCACCCCGACTTCTGTCGCGTTTTTCATCCTTGTTCTTTCGTGTCTTCTGATCACCTCAGCGTTCTCTTCGTGTCTTTATCCAATATATGTGTTGCTCTTCCTCAGAAACGCTTGCGCGTGCGCTAAAAGGGATTTACTGTTCTCGTCTGCTTTTCTCAAGCTTCCTTCCTCTTTTGTTCGTCTCACCCCACTCCATCCGTCAACCCTTGTAGCGTTCTTCGTCCAACCACGATCGGTGCCGATTCGAGATTATAGGCTGCTCTTTCTCAGAGCTCGTGCTGCGCGTGCGCGGCACAAACGATCTATTTCCTTCTCCCTTCTCGACTCCCTTGTACTGCAAACTGCGTCCTTCTTTCTCACCAAGTACCGTCGGTTTTCTCTGATGTAACTGTCTCTTTCTCCGCATCGCCCTAGTCCTTTTTTTATTCTCTCGGTTGCTTTCGTCCTTCTTCATGCCCTTCACCGATGCAGCGTGCGCAGCTCGTGCTGCACGTACATCGAGCGCTTATTTTCTCTCCCTCCGCATTCATCCTGCTCCTCCCTTTTATATTTCCATTTCAGTTCTCGTATCCCTCGTCTCTTTTTAGCCACCAAACTTTTATCTTTGCACTGACTCCATTCTCTGTCATTTTATTCACTCTAACCAATTATCCGCTATCTACTTTATGTCTCTCTTTAATATATTACGCGCAATTCGCACCGCGCGAGGCCAAGTTTCCTTTCTTCTGTTTTACCTTGACATTTTCTTTTTCTTTTTTGACACGTTTCGTATACTTTATTCTCAATCACGCGATACCTATGTATTAAATTTTATGTTCCTTTTTTATTACTCTTTCCTAAACAGAAAAACTCTTTCTTACATAAATGTCGCTAGATTTCTTTGTTTGCGTTCTTAGTCTTTAACGCACGTGTTTTTTAAAATATTGTTGCGAACATAAAAAAACAAACGTGCATGCATTCTTATCAAATATCACAATAATTTTATTCGCCGGTGATTAGATCAAGCATCATCCATCCTTCTTGCCTGAGAATCAGGAGACTCTCTTCTTGCCCTTCGTCTTTCTACTTTCTCTAAGAAGTTATGGCGATCACAAAGTACCTGCAGCTACCCCTACCCTTCTGCATCGTCGATGCGCACACGCACACGTATTTACGCAAGAAAAACGTAGCCTCTACCCTCTGCCGCCTTGACGCCCGCATACATCGGGCGCATGCGCGGCCCTTCGGCTATATAAGCCGAGCTGCTCTCATCCCAGTTCACATTCAATCACACCCACTCGCGCGGTCTCGAAGGAAAAAGAAAAAAGACGACGAAGGCACGAGGCTCAACCGGTCCCGCCATCCATCCTCGCGTCGTGCACGTGCATATTATTTCGTCTCTCTTTCCCCCCTCGTTTGCGGGAACCACATCACCAAGTCCTCAAAGCGTTCGAGAAGACGCACTGGTCGCTGCCAGTACACCTCGGCATCCTCCAAGAGAATTGCGACCGGTTTTTCTTAGTCACTCGCTCGCTCACGGCGCCAGCATGAAGATCACGTACGTCTCGATGCTCACCGCCAATCCAGTTCGATCGATTGACAGCGCGTCAGCGACCCGGCAAGCTGTCAAGACCACTCTAAAAAACCTGAAGAAGTGGTGCGCCTGGTTGCGGAGCTTCAAGAACAATCGGCAAAACCCGTCGTACGAAATCGAAGATTACGCCTGGACCGCGACGACGATGATCGTCGATCAGGAGGAGTCGCGAAACCGCGCTAACGAGAACCTCGAGAACGAGTTGAGAGAGAACCTGGCGAACAACAATCAGTCTGAGACGCAGCGTGTTCTCGACGGCAACAACGATCTTTGTGAATGTCAACCTGGTAATCAATGGCTTGACAGACGCTAATGACGCGTTTGTCAAATCAACATCACGAATGGAGACAAGTTCTACAGGCGCAGGAGTTGTTCGAGACGTAACTTGAAGGTAGCTTTAATAGCTTTTTAAGATCGCGCTTAGCCTCTAATTCACGTACTTTAAGTTCGACTTGCCAATTAACTCCTGGTTCGGAGCTTTAACTGCATTACTCGATTAAGAATCTGCGGTAGATTAGTTAGATCGATAAATAGCGTAAGTTCCAGTGCAATATGCAAGGTCGTAAAGTAAGATCGATATAGAGTAGCCTGTCGTTTGATCGATTAACTGTGATAGTAGACTTAGAACATTCTATATATCAATGCGCACATTGATAACGTAAACAAGTATAGAGTTGTTGTATAAAACTAGTGTGTATAGATTATATCGTAATAGAATACATATATCATAGTGTAGAAGATCGAACACTCTCGTTCGAGTTCATAGGCCGCCCAGTGCATATTTCATAACACGAATATATCTGTGATAATCATCGAGAAGATATCTTGATCATTAATGGCGCGCAAGCGTGAAAACTGTGATAATCTACCGCGGAAATGTAATAACAGTTCAAACTGTGATATTAGCAGAAAACTTAAGGACGTTAATCGTAAGCGAATCAAACGTGGTCGAAAAAAAAAAAAGCAAACTAATTGTTGCAAAATTGCTGCGATAAAGATCTCACTAATGTCTTCCAATATTACTTTTTATACTCGTCGATAGACGATAAAAAGATGCAAAAACTGTGATAAATTATTCTTAATTGTAGACCACGCGCGTGTAAGAATAGACTTAAACGAATCACAGCTCTAGCGATACTTTGTGATACGTAGATAGTGGAAAATCGCAGTGGAAAATCGATCTGCGATTATGCTGAATGATTTTGAAATTTAATTCTTCGTGTGTCACAATTTTCGTTTTTTTATATTCATTTGTCTTACGGATTTCGTGTCTAACGATTTAATATTTTATCGTGTTTTACTTTTTTCTTGCACCTTTTATTATTCTTTTTTTTGTATCTTTAGAACATATATGCCGCACTTGTATTTAACCGCACTTATATCTACGTTTTGTATTGTATTCTTTGTTTGCATTTCGTTTGAATTGTGCAGTTGGACCGCATGATCCAACATCTTAGCACCGCATTTAAGTTACTATTGTAATCGCATTTATATGTTGAATAAATTGTGTGACGATGAAAAAATACATATGCAATATTATTAATTACCTGCCTTACATCCCGATCTTTTTTTCATTGTAAAATAAGTAACTCACATAAATCCAAATAAAATTGTCGCAAATATAATAAAAAATAAAATCTAGAAAATGTAGTGTTCTAAAAGATCTTCATCAAGATAATTACATAATAATAACAGTGAAATTTCAACATACATTGCTGTTGTCTTTCGTATGATGTACAAATTGTAATCTTCATCAAAATACGAAATAATTTTAAATATTTATTAATGTTTATGTGATGAGCAAGTTTTGTGTAAAATTTAATAAAGATTTTAAAACTAAAAGTTTCGATAAAATGATTTTCTGATAATTAAAACTAATTTTTAAATTCATGGCAGATCTTTGTTTATCTCCAGACACATATTTTTTCTACACGTGTTTCTGTATATCTTTTTTTACAAAGTTTGTCGCCCCATCTGTTATAGGGCCCTTCAATTACCCTAGACCACACGGTTTTACCCTTAAACGATAGATGGCACTCACTGAGGCCCTTAAAAGGACTTCAAGATCATTTTTGAATAAAACAATTAAACTACAAGTGTTTCTTGATATTTGTTGTTTTTTAACAATTTGTAATCGTTAAAAGATTTCCAGAAGCTTTGATGGATTCTGTTCTGCTTTTCTGAGAAAAAAGAGTATAGTGCTAATGAAAAAATAAAGAGCAAGTTGAAAAGCGTGAAAGGTAGAATCTAACGCTCGAAAATAATTAAGACAACGATTTTAAAATAAGTAAAAAATCTTTTCGGAAAAATATTAATATGTTGTCTAAAATAAAATCAGAAAATCTCAGAATCGCGAAAATAAAATCTCAATTTCGCAACGTACCATTCACTTTCGATATTTACTGTTCAGTCTTACTGTACAGTCACACACGGACGTAATCGCGAAAATACGTTCCTCAATCAATCGTTGCGAAAGCTCGGGCACTGTGATTACGCGACTTCCTGCACCTGCACGGTAATCGTCCGAAAGTACCTTTCGGTACCGAGTTTGTAACATGTGGATGCTTGGTGCCGCAGTTAAGCTGCAGACAATTGTCGCCGGATGACAGTATTGCACGTGGCGTGGAATGAAAAAAAAAAAAAAAGATAAAAAAATCTTCAGTGGTTCGATCCAAAGGATCGAGAAAAATGCTAGATGCTGCGGATCAGATTACCGATATTAACCATCATTATACGGGTAACCAACTACCTGAATGTTCGCATTATGCCCGATACGATTCAATACAATTTTCCATTTAGATTATCGGCCTGATCTTTGCGATCCGATCCCGAGAAAGGTGGTGCGCGGGATGACGCCTGCGAGGGAACGCAACATGATACCACCGTGTATGGGTAGACAACCATATAGAAAGACGTCTTAAACTTCAAGATTTTACGCCATATAAAAGAATTCCACTATTCTTATACACCGGGTTCTCCTAATCTCGTTCAAAAGTGTGGCAGAATATTGGGTTACGTTTTCGAAACTCTTGAAAATGTTGTCAAATATTTGATGCTGCCCAGAAAATGCTTTTCACAGCGCCCGTCAATAGTGTCTAGCTATGTTTGACATTCTTCTCAATAATCAAATCATGAAATCTTGTTGCACAAAACGAATCCAATAAAGGCTTGATTTAAATAATATTTTTAACACGGTAGCGCAGAGATGTACACAATAACACGTTCCAAATTAAAAATAAATAAAATTATATTATTGTTTATAGCGTTATAATTGTTTTTTTTATATATAAACATTTCTTATATCTATTATAGATATATATAGTAAACACTTGTTCTACATCCACACGTCAGTTTTGCCGTCAAAATGAATATATTTACCTCCTTTTAGACAGTCAGGACGTATCGGAGTTTTTAAAAGATCCGTCCATTGTGAGACAACCTGGCATTATGGAGTGATTTTCGAGTTATTCCGACTTATTCTCCACAAAAGCCAAGCTGGTCGACTGATCTCTATTGTATCAGTCTCTAGACAGTGGCGTAAACACAACAGACAAAAAATTTGAGAGTTTTCGTAAAGTAAAGCTCAGATTACAAATCTTGTTTTAGAGTTATTTTCAAAAATAATATATATATATAATAAAATAACAAAAGTATTTTGTGTAATAGAAATAATATATTATAATTAACATGTTTCCTTTCTTTACTCTCTTTATATTAATACATATTTATAATATAAATATATTATAAATATTTCTCGAGAAAAAAGTACCTCAATAATTTTATAAATATTTTTCCAAAAACAGTAGATAAAGATATTTAAAACACAATTGCTACGCCACTGAATAACATCGAATCAGAAGGCAAGGCAAACTGACGGAGGATTCAGCGAGATATCCCCGAGTACAATATTAGAGGGAGACAAATTTCTTAAAAATGTACCTTTTCGACTCTTAAAGGGACAATTATTGTATTATTTGACGCCGTTTAAACCGGGAAAACCGAATTTAAAGACTTTTCCACGGATCACATCACACATTGAAAGGATCACGCGAGAAGAGTGCGAGGAAAAATAATATTCTCGAGCGCGGCAGAATTTGACGAAATGTTATTCTTGCTCGAGACTACGGAAATATTTTCGAAATAAAGGATAGGCGGAATAGCTGCGCGTCCAGGTGCTTCTCTGGCTTATTGGCTCTGATAATAGACATATTAAGTCACACTCAACGTCAAATTTCGGCCTTTCAAGGTAGCAACCAGCTGTGAATACGCCGGAATCAAAATTTTATAAATCCCACTTCGAAAAGTTCTTTCTTGCTTTCACAAAGTTTTTTTCCGGTGAGTGAATCGCAAACGTAGATATATACTTTTATAAGGAAAACGACACTCTAAAGAGTGAACTTGGCAACTGACAGCATAGAACGAGCCTTAGTTTGAATAATAAATATTCAAGCAGTATAAACAAGAAAAATCTTTTTAAAGTCATACTTTTATATTTAGAATTAAAAGATTTAGCAGAGATACGTAAATGAATTCACTTTAGTTTTTATTTTCAAGCACATATTTATAATAATAAGAAATGTACTACATGGCTTTCGTTAAATGAATTTACGCCTCATGTGTGTAAGCTCTACAAAAGATCATAACGATTCTGGGAAAGCGTCTCAAAAGAGACACAATTCCGAAGAACCTTTCAAAATACACGATAAAGCATACGTGTGTAGTTAATGCATCACCAAAAGAAAGTTACGTGGCAGAAAAAAGATCCCTCGCCACTTAGGCATCGATTTTCCTTACGTTTTCCTCGTCGATCTCGTAGTCGATCACGGTCGTTTGCTTACAACCATCCTCCCACGTCCCGGCCAATTCGTTCGACGAAAGTAGAAAACGCGAAGACGAAATGAAGACAGAGAGGAGGAAGGAAAAAGAGGGAGAAAAGAAATGATCCCCGTCCCCTCACACTCGGATACACATCGCGCTCGAATGCCTCTTCTTGGGGATCTCCCGGTTTTTGAAGCGAGATAGATTCTGATTCTTTTGTGGAACACGTGCACGAGAAATCGTAAATCTAACGAAAGAAACTTCCACAGAAAATGAGAAAGGAGAAGGACGAAAAAGAGAGAGAGAGAGAGAGAGCGCGATTTGTCGGGATGCTCGTGGCATCATCCATATACATGGAAGGCACGAAGAAACGTATACTAAGTAGATAATGGACCAATGGCGCGGGTGGCGTCGTCGATTTACACGTTCGGGTTGCGGTTCTTGATCTCGCGGGGATATTTTGAGAGAATCTACGACTGTGAGCGAGAGTGATCGAGAGAGACGAACGGCCGCGGCTGCAAGAGCCCATTGTCGGCTCCGTTGTCCATTATACGAAGCGGCTGAATGATAGAAATATTTGTATCTTCGCGCGTAACGGCTCTGGAGAGGCTCTCCGGAGAGCACTTTGGAGACCGAGCGTGTCTCAAGTAGAGAAGACGCTTATCTGTGTTCGGCCCGAGCGGCAGCTTGAGCGTCTCTCTTCAACTTCTCCCAGCGGCGTGAGATTCTAGATTTGACTATCTCGAGAGAGAGAAAGAGCAAGAGTACACGACACGATACTACGCCATTCGGCAGCTTCAAGCGTCTGCGTTTTGTCGCGCGATTAAAGTAACTGGAGACTTGTTGTAAGAGATTGTAAACGTGCGAAAAAAATTGAAAAGAAATCTACATTTTGTTTTTACATTTTTTTACACTAGTACACAGAATTTAGTTTTATTTCGTTAATTGTTGAAGTTTTCATAAGTAAAATTTTCACGATTATAAATTAGACATGTGTTAAGTGTTATAAATTAAAAAACAATCTGTCAAACACAACGAACTATTTATCTCCTCACGGTTCTGGAAAAAATTTTAAGAAAACGCTCACTTGTCATTAATTACGTTTTTTTTTCTGTAAGTTTTCTTCGCGCTACCTCCCACATCAGACTTCGAATTCGCCCTAGAATTCTAACATAAGCACGATAAGCGAACTTACAAGGGAACATCAGACACCAGACAGGGACACGACCTTTGACCGGGACACGACCTGTCGCCCAAATGTTTTTCAACGACCGTTTCTAAATACACATTTACGGAAAACGGATCTGCTTGTCCCGACAACTTAAAAAAAGTTTTTCCTCAGTCGGCGCGGTGCACGAGTGCGCGACGGCCGATAGTATATTTGTCAAGGGCGAAAGGGAGGGAAAGGAGAAGTCGTTTCGACTTTCAGCCACGTGTGTCTCGCATTACGGACGTGAAGTTTTTTTTGTCGACGGGGGGTGTGCGTGTGTGGAGGAACCAAATTTCGCGCACATGCCTGAACATTCCTATATCGGCTCTCGACGGTGGTCGCACCAACGCCGCACTCAATTATTATCGGTTTCGAGTGACCACTTCCGCTCTTACATGATCGGGTGACGCTCGATCGAAACGTGATATGTATTCGCGCGTTTCATATCACCTGATTTCCGTACGCGCAGATTTATTTAACGTAAAAAACAAAAAAAAATAAAGACATATAATTTATCTGTCAGAGGATTATAAAAAAAAAAAAAAAACGCAGTAAATAATTGGTTTTGCAAAGGGTAACATATTACAATTGCGGATACGGAGGAAGCCTTCTTGTTTTGCATCGCATGTAGAGACTGAACGATAAGTACGTAAAATTGGCCTTAACATTAGCTCCTATAGATTCCGACGCGGGATCACAAGTCGGGATTCTCAATAATAATAAAAAAAAAGTACGGTACATAAAACGAAAGCGCGGAGCACGCTCACGTCTATTAATAGATAATCTCTTCCAGCCACGCTCTCACAGAAAAAACGTTCTTCGAGGAGAAACCTTACGTGTGAAAAAAAAGTCACTGACCACATGCAGTCGCACACGTGATGTCATGGGAAAGACTTGGTGTATTAGAAAAAAAGTTAAAGAAATCCAAGCCTCACGATGCTTGCCGCCGCCGTAATATTACGACCGGGATTAAATCGTATCGTTCCCAATTTTTTTTTGACGGCACGACTTTTCACAGGTACTGCGATGTCTAAAAGGTATCTACTAACTGCAGGTGCATTTTAATAACACGTGAAGCAGGTTTTACACAAAACCAATTTTTTGCAACCTCTAACATTTTGCTTTATCTAACAAGAATAAAATATTTATTTAAAACGAGTATAAATTTTTATCATTAGAAAACCACAATATAAATTACATTCTCGTAAATTACTTCAAAAATAAAATGCTAAATAAAATTTAAGATATCAAATAACAAAGAATTAATTTAAGCAAAATGTGGTCTCCTGTGTTTTCAAGATGATCTCTCTCGCAGGAGAACAAGAGACGGGACTACGAAATATTTGTATCGCGCAGCAACGCGTGTCCCGCGCGACGTATCGAAACGACGAAATATCACTTTCCTGCGGTGCATGCGATGCTGATTGCGTTACGCTGCGCAGCGCGCGTTGCGGCGCGCGGTGAAATGCAGCCGCGGGGATTCACCGCAATAAATCGCGAGTTGAGTTTCAACGGAGTTACAACGTGAGGTTTCGTCTGATTAATAACCCGACAGGGGGTGGAGGAAGGCGGGGGAAAGGCCGAAACATGATCTTTACCTGCCTATCGCAATTTGAGAACGGAAAGGTTTCTCCCAATTTAAGTTTTTAACGATGAAACTGGATATTCTAGATGAATTTACGGGCGGGCTGATTGCGTTCAAGTTTCAACCTGCGGTGAACGCGATTTAAATAAGAAACTCGCGTACGCGCGCGACGTCTCTCGCGATGATATATTTCACACGACAGTGCATAGTTTTACCCTGCCTATCAGAAATCCAACGTGTCACGTTGTTTCGTCTCATCGGTATACACGATACTTCCGAGATTACTTTCGCTTTGTTTCTTTATCCGATAATAAGAGCGTGTTCCGCGCTTTAATCCGAGCGAACCGCCCCATGCGAGAAATTGCCTAACGAGCTTTTTCCTCTGTAGCTTCTTCTTCCGAACGCCGCTAAAAAGTGCCGTGATGGCTCTCAACTCCGCGTGCGACACGAAGCGTAATCTGTAATCAAAAGTCACTCGGCGTCACGCGACGAGTCTCGCATCACGCGAAACGCTCGATACTTTCCGAGAAACCGTCTCGGAATTGACGATCCACCTGTTGCGCCTACTTATAACCTGCCCCTCTTCTAATCCACCACCAAGAGAACCCCGTCGATTCACGCATTAGCCGGTACTCTGCTACCACCGTTACGCCCGTATCGGAGATTTTTAGGCACCTCGTAACACTAGACAGCCGCACACCTGCCTCCTTTTTCACGGTAGAGATCGCGATCGCGCCGCTCCGTCCGGATCTTCCCGTAAAACTCGAATTACTATAAATTTTTTTCGGTAATCCGTCCCGTCCTTACTGTCCGAGTTTTTTGCGCGGGTCCTCCCGCCGGAAGAATATCTCGTAAAATTCCGTAAATCCCAGCATCCGGTTTCACGTTTCTATCACACACGACGCGATGCTCGATTTCAGGATGAGGATCCCGTAAGCTTTTTGACAAATGACTCGCGATGACCCCCGGAACTATTGTCGCGACAATACCGGGGAACAAGAGGCCATCTGGAAATCGCCGCTGACAGGAAGAGCCGTTAAATCATCCGTTCACCCTCGATTTTCGAACGACAGAAAAAAATTACATTTTCTTAAAATAACATTCTTATCTTTCTCAAACTCGTAAAAAAAAAAAAACATATGACTAAATTTAACAATATTTGTATCTCGAGTATTTTACACGAATATAATAGCGTATTTAACCCTCAAATCCCTCTCGAGTTACGTCACAGCGCGACGCGTAATTCGCGCATCTATACTTTATTCAACAGCGGATCCTTAAACGGATCCCCGGCTTTACACATGTTCGCGACTGAAATAGTTGTCAGTATCCCTTATAAGTGGGCACAATGGATGACTCTGCTCTCAGAGAGAGCTGCGAGAACGAAAGAAGACGCCTTTATGCTACCGAAGGCGAAAGAAACGGAGATGCCTCCGTGTTTGCTTGTGTTTGCGCGGTCCTGCGGAAAATCCATTGAGCCGATGGTCCAACAGTGCAGCGTGCTTCCTATTGTGGCAGCCCGCGGCGGTTGTTACGGTTACCCGTAGAATCGAGGCCCGTTCTTGTCTCGTGTTTGGGGTGCGGCGGGGGCGCAAACAGGGCGCAGTCAAATCCAACGACCTACCATTGACGTCTCTTTGTCGTCGTTAGAAATTTATTTCGGTAGCTCGACGGGGATCTCAAATACAATGCCGAACTGTTAATTCGCGAACACTTAAAGAAAAATCGAGTTTTCGCCGTGAAAACAAACAACGCGTAATCCTTTAAACAACAAACTATTCTTTAGAAATAGAAATTAAATCTCTTTCTTTCTGTTTTTCTCTCTTTAATTAAAATTGTAAAAAAAAAACAACACATAAGAATGTACTTGCTCGAAAAAATGTAAAAAATGTTCGATCTTTCTCTTTTTTCTCGAACGTAAGAATTTTCGAGAGTTCCTCGTTAAAAATCTTGTCAACTCGTAAAAAACCGAAAGACAATCTCGATATGCCATCGAGCCATAAAAGTTGCCTTTCATGCAAGTAGTAACTGGCTTCAAATTCGAAATACGCGCCGTAATCACGAAAGAACCATCGTCTATCCCCTGATGCTGTCACGTGCAATACCAATAATACCCAGTTCTTTATCGTACACGATGAGAAGAGAGTGTCATCGCAGGGAAAAGCCCGCGCGATAATTTTGGACGTTTTACGAGACACCGCGGACAGTGACGATGTAACAAAAAAAATATATATACAATATCGATGCTGATCAAATATAACCGCATGCGACTAATTGGACCCGAATAAAGATCGCGCCCGGAACGGGATCCGGCGCGATCGAGAAACGTCGTAAAAGTTCGAGTGCGCTCTTCAAACTTTATGCTCGACACGTAAATACGCGAATGTAACGCGTTTAACACCAGAAGTCTCGCACCAGTGCGCGCCACTTAAAAGTCGCTAACCTCGAGATACGTTTTCTTTCCCCGGGACAACTTATAAATAAGATGTGAAATAATAGAATGTACGGTTTCGTTGAGATACAATTTACAAGATATTTGTTATACATTTCTTCCTTCAAAAGAAAAAATATGTATAACAGAACGTCCTTTTCGCAGGAGCTGGCTGCTAAAAAGTAATAAAATTTTTCCTTCGACAGACTATAAAATTGTACACATCAAATATAGCACAAGTCTCTTTTCTCACTTGAGAATTTATTCCAAAAGAGTTTTAAAGCAAATACGTGCTCTCCACTCCCGCGGCGCGACGTTACAAACTGAGCGACACACCTCAGCGTGGGTGCGATCGAGGGCGATCGGTGCACAATGAGATCAACACCGTCATGAAAACGAAAAAAAGAGCTTTCGCGCGGAAATAGAATCGCATAGATTGGTCACTTTTCATCCACACAGAGAGATGAATGGTTCAGTGCGCGTATACGAGATATATCCAGCTCGCTCGCTTTCTTCGGACCCACCTGGTGGGACACCATGATGGCCAGCCTCACAAAGATGTACGCGCTAACGAAAATATTTAACAACAATCGGCATTGTCCCGATGGGAGCGTCGTTACTCTCGTAGATTGCAATATTGTTAAACGTGAGATATCCAGCAGCGACGCCCTGCAAGATTTCAGTAGCGACACGTTGTTGCTGTCGACCAAAGTTTACCCACTGCGCGCTTTTCACAAGTGTTCCGATACAGAGAGTCACGCCGTTGTCGTGCATTATTTAAATTGTGTCCGGCTCAGCTTGATACCTATTGCCAATCCGATGAAAAGCAGTGTCGCCCGCGAAGAACAGATGCTATGAGAAATTATGTTTGCACGTAGACACGTTTACTCGATTGTCAACATAATTAATAAATGTATTAAAAAGTAAGAACTTTGAAAATTTGTGTTTGCAAAAGAAACAGTTCAATAATTATTAATAATTAAAGTTCATTTCTTGCTAAAAAAAAATTGACCGCAAATTTGTCACAGAATTAAAAGAATAACAACTTTGTAATTCTGCATATTTACACGTACGTAAATATAATGATTATTTCCATCTCGATGAGTTGATCGATGATATCCGATATCGAGAATGCGAAAGCTGCCGGTTCTTCTCGATCGCGTGATTAAACACCGAAATCGGAATTTCTGATATGCAATTTAAAACAAGCAGGCTTCGCGTCCGCCCAAGAGAAAGACGCCCGCGAGGCTCTTTTCACGCTCCCTCGCCCGCAATATGCGCGCGTAACGTACAATAACTCACCATATACAAATATAATCGGGGTTACGTGGAACAAACGGCGCGGGAGAATCCGCTTTCACTGTCTCCGTTCAGGCGCGAGAACGCCCTCCCTGACACCCCGATGCAACGCGATCCTTGGCCTCTTTATACAATCTCCACCACACAGGGACTTTTTTTCATAAGCCGAGCCCTACTTTTATTATTAACGCCCCTGGGTCTCTTCGTGGGCAGATCGAGGTGAAGGCGCGAACGGGGCGGCCTGTTTTCGTCTCTCAGAAAGGGCTCCAGACGCCTCCTCGCTCGCGAGGCACTCACGCGTCAATGAGAATGATCAGGTCCGAGGGCGTCGAAAGTGACACCGCAGGGCCTCGCTAACTACATCGCGGCTGTCACAAGCGCCGCAGGATTACAGGGCGGAAGAAACACCGGATTAGAGATTCTATCCCGACGCGGCGACATAGACGTTGTTATTTCCTCCGATTGCGTCTCGAGTTCGCGATCTGACGCCTCTACAACACGTAACGTCGCCACAAAACACGAGACATCGATTGCGTCCGTTAATGTGAGACGATGATAAAAAGAGTGTCGAAAAAGTGCCGGACATAAAAAATATCAAAAGAGTATGCAAGTACGACACAATCAAATTTTGTAGAAATAAAACATTCTAATTTTTTCATCGTATAATTAGATATTAATTAATTTCAAATTTAATATTTAGAAAAAAAACCGATTGGTTTCACCAATTTAAGTGAGTCTCTTATAAAATACACGGAAATCGTAAAAATAAAGAAAATATTATTATACCGATTAGGTGCGCGTGTAGTTCAGCGGCAAAAACAAAATTTACGAGACACACTTTACGACAAACAGACTTTATGAAATAAAATCACATTTTACGTGTTCTCTTCTCGGAATTTACTGAAGATTTTATGTAAATCATGCCTCATTAAACGCACGCAGCATAAAGAAAATTTACGGTTTTATCTCTCACGAATCGTCACATAATTATATGTTACGCGCAAGATTTTAATTAGTTTTTAACTTAATTTTCCCTCGTCGTCTCTCTTCTAATCGTAAAATTATCACGCTGCTCTCTTTGCTCGCGGATTTCGACAAACAAACGTCACGCGCATAACGGTCTCTCCAAACATCTCGCGTTTAATTGTCCGACGATTAAATGTCGCTGTGAGATATTCGCAAGAAAGCCCCGGCCCTTCCGAAATGAAAACAGGCCGCCCTTCACCGCCCCAAGGTGATCTCGGTCATAAAAGAGTCTACGGGCGTTAAAAACCTCCTCTTTGCCAAGAAGGATCTCAGCCGTGCCACTCAGACACAGATAGTGAAAGCAGACTCTGCACCGCTTCTCCTCAAAGCCCTACTTATTTGGATAAGCGAGTGCTCGAGCCGAGACGAGCGTGAAAAGGGCACGCAACAAGCCCTTACTGATCTGCGAACACTCGCAGTGAGAGATAAAGTCCATTAAATATAATAAAATCGTCTCGAAGAGCGTAGAAAAATTGCTTCGAAGAAATCATAAATATTATTAAGTCTTACAAAACTCACGATAAATATATATAAAATAGCGATTAAATTAAAAATCGATACAAAATTACAAGCTTGAAAGTATATTAGAGTTTCAATTTCTCTATGCAACCAACTTGTTGACATATCTGTGAGATTTTACGTAATTTTACGATGTTACATAAAATCAAAATTATATGCGGAGTTTCTTTCTCTACCGTTACGTCGCCGTATGACGGAAAAAGTTGTGCTATTCACTGGAAAATAGCTGACGCGTAATTCTCGCGATAATAAAAATTCCGTGAGCGTCAAACACAGCGCTGAATCACAAGATCAATCAGAGTCATAATATTTTATGGTGATACGACAGAATTTCAAATAAGGGTTGCCTGGCAAACGGATCGTTCGGACACCCACTTGGCGGTTAAATTAGAAACTCATGAAAATCAAGCGAAGTCACGTCATTTAACGGTACAGGATCGCTAATTGGCGGCAACCTGCTCCTCGCAGTCGGTGATCTCTCAAAGGGGAACCCTACTTCCGGCGATGGATTCGCTCCGCTACGAGTCAAATTAGTTTAAAACGGTATCCCGAGTCCTTTCCGCGTTGCGGAAGAAAGAGAAACTGGGACGAGGTTCGAGAGAAAAGGAAAAAAGAGGGCGGGGAAGCGAGCCTGTAAATTGGGACCGCTGCCGCAATTTCTATGGGGGCCTCGCAGGCTTGTGGGCGGGGACGTGCCCCTGGCAAGCCGTAGAAAAGATCCCGGTATACCCAATGCGGGCTAACTAAGCTCGACGAGAGGGTGCAGGTGTTCGAGTTTTCCAAAGGACCTTGGTTGTATACGTCGATATTACGTTCCCGACCCGTAAATCAACGAGAAGGCTCGTTTAGAAATTACTATTACAGGGAAGCGCGCTAGAGATCACTTTGATTTAGTTCCTGCAAGGTGCGAGACAAAGCCGGACAAGTCCAGAAATCTACATTTCTCGAAATGTGTATTACACGCGTCGATTTTAATGTTATTTGCAATATGGAATTTAGAAATATTATATCTTTTTTTGCAAATTTAAAAATACAAAAGAATCCGTTTGCTCTTTTGATAACAATGCAATTTTGTAATTTCTCACGTTGCCGGTGATACTTTTCCGCTTGTTTAAATTAAACACAACTGTGTAACCAGCCACACACGTCGCGAATCTGCCTGCACAATTCTGCCTGTATTCACCGTGCAAATTCCATGAGATTGTAAGATCAGGACATAAAGGTTGTAAATTTGTAAACGGAGTCCTGTGTCCTCGTCACTTCTAATCTTCCGCTTTTGCACGTTTCGCAGCAAGACGAGAGAAGAATCGTCCATGCGTAACAGGCTCGCTCGATCCGAACGCATTCTATCGCAGCTTTAGCCTCCAGATTGGACCCGATTACGTCGCACTTTGATCCGTAAGCGGGGTCTTACGCGAAGACCGTATGATAGAATACGTATTTGGAAAACACGCGAGTCCCATCCCGGCCATCTTTACGCGCCACTGAAGAAATTTAACGATACGAGCTCTTGTAAAAAGGGCTACTAGGTGTGGGCTTACACGCATGATCAAGCCGGTGACGCGATCATAGCGAGGGCGAGAAAAAAAAGCAACATCGACATGTATTCGCGTAGTGTCGAAAAGACGATGCCTCTGATTTCAATCGTCGTCATACAGTTCTGTCTTATTTCGCAGCTGCGTTTTCTGTAAACATCTCGATTTTCTCTCTTTATATTGTATCTCGATAAGATACGATAAAATTGAACATGGAACAATGAATTGAAAGATTTTTAAAAGGTAATTTTTCGTT